>JAKSZT010053784.1:2602986-2634883 GCA_026826555.1 Tolypeutes matacus | reverse complement strand
TTTCATCTTTATAAATTGATTTATATTTACATTTTATATGAATGGAATCATACAATATGCAGTACTTTGTGTCTGATTTCTTTCACTTAGCATAATGTTATTTTGTCTGATATTAACATCTTGTAACATTAACATACATTTATTCAGTTTCAGAGAAAAACAGTCTTATATATCCAATATTACCCATATTCATATTTCACATGAGATTTTACTATGCTATACAGTCCCATGTTACATATTTTAGCTTTTATTTTAGTAATATGATTGACCTTAGACTTTCCCTTTAAACCACTTTTATACCCATATAATAAATACCACTGCTAATTACAAACATTATGTTGTGCTTTCACCTTTTCTATTCATTTCCAAAGATGAACACACATCCTTTTTACCAGTTCTGCACAAGTTAAACCTCAGATTTCCATTCTCTAACCTCATTCTATTTTCTGGTGACCCATATTCAAGTTATTAACTCCATGTGATTACACAATCTATTTAGTTCATAACAGTGCAATCATAGAATATTTGTCCTTTTGTGTTTGGCTTGCTTCATTCAACATAATGTCCTCCAGGTTCATACATGTTATCATGATACACGACTTCATTTCTTCTTACAGCTGCATAATATTCCATCGTGTGAATAGACCAGTTTGTTTATCCATTCATTGGTTGATGGACACCTGGGCTGTTTCCATCTTTTGACAATTGTGATTAATGCTGCTATGAACATCGGTGTGCAGAGGTCTATTTGTGTCACTGCTCTCAGTTCTTCTGGGTATATGCCTAGTAGTGGTATGGCTGGGTCACAGGGCAAGTCTATATTCAACTTCTTTAGGAACTGCCAAACAGTCCTCCATAGTGGTTGTACCATCCTGCATTCCCACCAATAGTGAAGAAGTGTTCCCATCTCTCCACATCCTCTCCAACACTTGAGTTTTCTGTCTTTTTAATAGCGGCCATTCTAATAGGTGTGAAATGATATGTCATTGTAGCTTTGATTTGCATTTCCCTAATCACTAGTGATGGTGAATATATTTTCATGTGGGTTTTTTTTTTTTTTTTTTTGCCATTTGTATTTCTTCTTTGGACAAATGTCTATTCAATCTTTTGCCCATTTTTTAGTTGGGTCATTTGTCTTTTTATTGTTGAGTTGTAGCATCTCTTAACATATCATGGATATTAAACCCTTATTGGATATGTGTTCTCCAAATATTTTCTCCCATTGAGTTGGCTGCCTTTTCACCCTATTGGCAAAGTCTTTTGAGGTGCAAAAGTGTTTAATTTTGAGACGGTCCCATTTATCTATTTTTTTCTTTTGTTGCTCATGCTTTGGGAGTAAGGTCCAAGAAAGCACCACCTACCACAAGATCTTTAAGATGTTTCCCTAAGTTTTCTTCTAGTAGTTTATGGTCCTGGCTTTTATATTTAGTCTTTGATCCATTTTGAGTTGATTCTTGTGTAGGGGGTGAGATAGGGGTTCTCTTTCATCCTTTTGGTTATGGATATCCAGTTCTTTCAACACCATTTGTTGAAGAAACGGTTTTGCTCCATTAACATGTCTTTGGTAGGTTTGTTGAAAACTAGTTGGCCATAGAGGTGAGGGCTTATTTCTGGACTCTTAATTCTATTACACTGATTGATGTGTCTATCTTTACGCCAATACCATGCTGTTTTGACCACTGTAGCTTTATAACATATTTCAAGTTCAAGCAGTGATATTCCTCCCACATTGCTTTTCTTTTTTAGAATGCATTTGGCTATTCAGGTGCACTTTCTCTTCCAAATAAATTTGGAAATTGCCTTTTCTTTATCTGTAAAGTAGGCTGTTGGAATTTTGATTGGTATTGCATTGAATCTATAAATCAATTTGGGTAGGTATGACATCTTCATGATATTTAGTCTTCCAATCATTGAACATGGAATGTCTTTCATTTGTTTAGGTCTTCACTGATTTCTTTTAGCATTGTTTCATAGTTTTCTGCATATAGGCCTGTACTTCTTTGGTTAAATTGATTCCTAGGTATTTGAGTCTTTTTGTTGGTATTGTAAATGGAATTTTTCCTCTGATTTCCTCCTCAGATTGTTCAGTACTAGTGTACAGAAATATTATTGATTTTTGCATGTTGATCTTGTATCCTGCCACTTTGCCAAACTCATTTATTAGCACAAGTAGTAGCTTTCTTGTAGACATTTAAGCATTTTCTAAATATAGGATCATGACATTGGTGAATAGTGAGACTTTTACTTTCTCTTTTCCTACCTGGATGCCTTGTATTTATTTTTTCTTGTCTAATTGCACTATCTATAATTTCTAGCACAATGTTGAATAACAGTAGTGACAGTGGGCATCCTTGTCTTGTTCCCAATCTTGGAACGCTTTCAACCTTTTCCCATTGAGTATGATGTGGGTTTTTCATATGTGCCCTTTCTCATATTGAGGAATTTTCCTTCAATTCTTATCTTTTTTCAATCAAGAAAGGATGCTGGATTTTGTCGAATGCCTTTTCTGCATCAGTTGAGATAATCATGTGGATTTTTTTCTTCAATTTGTTAATGTGGTATATTATATTACTTGATTTTTCTTACATTGAACCACATTTGCATACCAGGAATAAATCCCACTTGGTCATGGTGTATAATTTTTTTTTTTTTTTAAAGATTTTTATTTATTTATTCATTTATCCCCCCCTTGCTGCTTGTGCTTGCTGGGTCAGCTAACCACGCCGTGCAGGTGGGCTTGCCTTCACCAGGAGGCCCCGGGAACCGAACCCGGGGCCTCCCATATGGTAAACGGGAGCCCTACTGATTGAGCCACAGCCACTTCCCTGTATAATTCTTTTGATATGCTGTTGGATTCTATTTACAAGTATTTTGTTGAGAATTTTTTGCATTTATGTTCATTAGAGAGAATGGTCTGTAATTTTCTTATCTTGTAGTGTCTTTATTTGGCTTTGGTATTAGGGTGATATTGGCTTCATGAAATGTGTTGGGTAATTTTCCCTCCTCTTCAATTGTTTTGGAAGAGTTTAAACAGGATTGGTGTTAATTATTCTCAAAATGCTTGGTATAATTCACCTGTGAAGCCACCTTATTCTGGACTTTTCTTTCTTGGGAGATTTTTAATGACTGATTCAATTTCTTTAAATGTGATTGGTTTGCTAAGTTCTTATATTTCTTGAAGCATCAGTATAGGTTGTTTGTGCATTTCTGGGAATTTGTCCATTTCATTTAGGTTGCCTAGTTTGTTGGCATACAGTTTCTCATAATATCCTCATATGATCTTTTTATTTCTGTGGGGTCTGTCATAACTTTCCCCCTTTCATTTCTGATTTTATTTATTTGCATCTTCTCTCTTTTTTCTTTGTTAGCTTAGCTAAGGGTTGTCAATTTTATTGAAAATGAACCGTATTATTGGCCACTGGATATTCTTTTGTGTCATGGTGGTTCAATTGGGAATAGATTTCTATGGATAGTCTATCTTAACTATACACATGCCATATATATGCTTGCATATATATGTATAGACAGTAAATAGATACACATACATTTTTTTTTAAAGAAATACAATAGAATAATGCAGTACATGCTTGTGGTAGATTAATTGAAAATTGTCCCAATTCTCCATTCCTCTCTGTATTCACAACATTTGCAATATGATTTTGCAAATCCTCCCATCAAAACGTGGAGTCTATTTCCCTTAAATCTATATTGGCCTATGACTTGTTTTGGGCAATAGAATGCAGTGGAAGTGACAGTATGCCAGTTCTAAGCCCAGGCCTTAAGAAGTCTTGTGTGCTTCCACACTTTCTCTTGGACCCCTGATCTTCCATGATAACAAGCTCAGGCCAGCCTGATGGAGAATGAGGAGAAATGAGGCACTGCAGCTGATAGCCAACATATCCTTATTTTAGAAATGTACATTTGGTAGATGAACACAGTATTGTATTTTAATTTGTATTTCTTTGATTACTAGTAAAAGTTAACATTTAAAAAAAGTCAAATTGAATCTTTTACTTACCTCTTGCAAAAAATAAAAAGTTCAGTTATCCATTCTGTTTCCAAGCAGAAAACAAGCAAAAACAAAAAGCAAAAAATGAGCAGACAACAAGTGCAAACAATGAGCAGAAACAATGAGCAAACAGACAAGAGAGTCACCTCGGGGGCAGGAAAAAAAAGTGCCTTCTGTCCACATACACACAAAATCTGCATGTATTGGTTGGTGGTCCTGTCCCCTAAAGATCAAGCTACACATCAGTTTCAACAGCATAAATACTTGTACTAACTTAATGATGAGGAAGCACTTAGTGGACCCTTAAAGTTCCATTTGCTAATGATTAATACACTGTTTGGGCTGGCCAGTTTTTCATGCACGCAGCTTGACGACTGAGCAGTCAGGCATTTGTATTAAAATTGAAAAATGAAAAAAACAAACAAACAAAAAACAGGTTGAAAACCTATTCAAATGGATTCTATTCAATTTGTTAGTATAAATAGTTATAACTGGTTTACTGAAAACAACTTCTAAAATTGGTTTACCTCAGGATAATGTGCAGAAAAGTGGGTGAAGGATAAACTGTCGTGAAGTAGCCTTGCTGGTAGGACGCTTGACCCGTGTGCTCCAACCTGTGGTGACAGTGACGCGGCCTGAGGGCGTGCTCACGTGTGTGGGGCTCGCGTTGCCTGCATTGTACTAGAGTGTAACGGGAGTCAGGCTGTCATTGTCACACATTTTTAAAAAGAAATCTTTACTAAGGGAGCATCTTTGGACTCTCTAATTTTAAAACCTCCTTAACCATGACTTGGAACTGGCAGAGCAGGCCGTGGACTTGAGCACAACCGTCAACATTGCTGTTCACGAAATAGCAATTTCCGTCCATTCCAAGTTGTAAATGCTTGTCTTCCCCCGCCCCCCCAATAAAAAGACCATTAACTTAAAAAACAAAAAACAGAAACATATTTAGTGGCCATTGCTTGTTCATGTCCTTTGCTTCTCTCTTGGGGTACTCATGTATTTGAAGAGATTTTTTTTATGTAGAGAGGATATTAACTCTTTATATTGTATGCAGAAAAGTTGTTCACCAGTTTACCATTTCCCTTCCAATTTTTTAAAAAGGCATTTTTGTGTCCAAAAGTTTTAACTTTTTATGTAGTTAAATGTATTAATATTTTCCTTTATAATTCATATCTTTGGTGCAATGCTAAGGAAAATAATATCCTACCCAAGATTATATAGTTATTTATCTATTAGAGAACACAAAGATGCAAAGGGATAAATCTCTAATTTTGGGACATGGGATTTGGTAAGCCAGTAAAGAAGATAATTTGGGCAGGGAGCCAGTATCAACTAGATGCTTTCATGTGCAAGTGACAGAAACTCTGCCTCATATTGGTTAAAAATAGACACATTATTTCCCATAGCAAGAAATTCAGAAGTAAGGTAGTGTCAAAATTGGTTGTCAGAAGCTCAAGAGTATTTTTCACAGACCCAGTTTTTTTTTTTCCATTTTGCCACAATGCTGTCCTTGGGTGTTGGTTTTGTCTTCAGGTGTTTATCTTCATGATCACAATATGGTTCCCAGTAGCCAAAGGGATGACATGCTTCCTTGTTCTCATTTCAGTAGGAAAGAGAAAATTGTCTCCCAAGCATTGATTATGTGCGCCTTCCTTCAGTACACTTGAGCCAACTAAGGTTATGTGCTCACCCCTAGATAAGAAACCATGGCTAGGAGAATGCCGATCAAGGATTGTTTTAGATTAATCAAGACTCCCCCTTGGGAACTGGAAACTGAATGACTAAATATCTATTATAATTGAAAATTTGACAGTATAGAGAAAAGTGGAAATGGATGCTGGATAGTTCACCAACAGTGTTCACTCCAGGCCCTTCTAGACATACCTCAAATTGGATGCCATTTCCAGTTTTAAAAAAAATCATGTGCTTTGGACTTAGCTCAACCTTAGTTTGAATCCGGTCTCTGCTATTTATCATCTGTGGTATCTAGTGTAGGTTATTCAAACCTCTTTAAACATTCCTCCCCATATGTAAAATGGGAATTATGTCTATGTTGCGATAATGTTTTTAGCACTTAGTACATTGTTTGGTACATAGTAGACAGACCCTCAATAAATAGTATTTTTCATTATGACCACTCATAAATCAGCTCATACTTCTAATTCCCTTAAATCTATTTTGTCTCAGCAAGACATTTGGGTCAATTTGTGAACACACTGCTATATATTATTTGCTTTGAAGCCAGTGTTAATCATTGATCTGGCTTTTCTTTCTAATCACACTCTTGCTTATCCTTCCACTGCCCTTCTATTTTGCTTGTAGTCTTATGAGTTCGAGTGTTTCTGCACTTTATACAGAAATGGCATTGATTGTTTTCCCCCAATGAGTTATGTCTGACCTAAAGTTTTGAGGGTTACCATAGACTCTGTCTATGGTAAAGTTAATAAAAACCAACTGTCTTTCTCATTCAAAATTATATATGCAAACTGAGTTCTTTAATTTATATTACCTCATGATTTTAAATGAAGCTGCACTTCTCTCAGGCATTGCCTGAGTGTGTGTGTATGGTTTTCCCTCAGCATAACACAAGGCAATCTGTCATTCTGGCAATGAGGAATTAGTCTCTTAGATAGAAGGATGGAGAAGCAGAACGCCTCCTGTGCCGTGAGTCTGGGCTGATGACCTGGGGCCACCTTACACATCAAGGCAGTCAGCATTAAAGCTTGGGTCATGACCAAATGATGGGGTGGTCAAGACATAACTTTGTTTTACCTTCCAATGGTGGAAGTCACTGCCTTCCCATTTGTCAGAACAATACATGAGCCATCTGGTTCTCCTTAATGTACCCTAAAACATGCCATACCATATGCAGATGTGGTGATTGTTACTCATGGGTTACCATTTGTGGTAGTTTGAGGTTATTTATGAATACACAAAAGAGATTGTAACCTGGACTGTTCCTCTGGGTGTGATACCCTTTGGGTGTATTAGATTCAGCTGAGATGTCTTTGATTAAATTATGTTAAGATTAGGGCTTTGATTTGACTCAAGGTTGAGTCCCCATGCCCTTTGTGGGCTGATACAAATGGACACTCAAGAAGACACAGAGAAGAAGATACACAGGAAGAGAGAGAGAGTTCCGTAGACTCGGCAGAGGAGAGAACTTTGATCCTGCAGCCCTGGAAAGAGAGATGAGCTTTTCGCCTGATAGTTTGCAGCGGAGTCCAGAAAGAAACAAGCCCTTTGCCAGCTTGTAGCTGAGAAAGAGGAAGGCTGAACTCTCTTAGAGATTGCCCATCATCTTGCTTCAACACATGGCCACTGACTTTGGTGAGAAAGCAACCTTGAGTTGGACTCTTTAGGGCCTTGTAACTGTAAGCTTTTACCCCAAATAAATACCCTTTATAAAAGCCAATCAATTTCTGGTACTTTGCATCAGCACTGCTTTGGCTGACTAATACACCATTACACAAATTCAGCATGGCCCCTCCGATACTTTCCATGGCATTTAGATCTCCCGTTCTCACCATGTTTTCTGTAATTTCTCAAGAAAGGTGTCCTGTTAGGCCGAAAAATTGGAAGGTCTTGTAAAGAAATGATTAAGTCTATAGACCCAAGTTAGCCTATCCAGGTTACAAACTGTATGATCTTGCACAAGTTACTTGATCTCTCTAGGCTTCCATTTTCTCATCTGCATATAAAAGAGAGCAATACCCACCACAGAGGATTGTTGTGAAAATAAATGAGGTGATCCTATTGAGTGCTTAGCACGGTGTTTGGTCCACAGTAAAATACTAAACACGTGATAGTACTGATTGGTGTTAGGATTTTAAAAAATTGCTACTAGAACATATGGAAGGATTATACCTGCTTGCTTACTTGGAAATCCAAATTTCTAAGTTCGTTTTTGTCCAAACATTCAGCATACTACCCAATTCTTAACACTACTTTTTGGAGACCCGTCAGCATCACTGTTTCTCTACAGCAGGGGTTCTTAACCCTTTTTGTTCCACAGACCCCTTTGCCAGTCAGGTGAAAACCACAGACCCCTTACCAAGTCCACACTATACTGTGTATTATTTAATAAATATATCACACCCGCACCAACACATCCCCACAAGAATAATGTTTTATTGAATTTCAGTTCAAGTCACGGACCCCTTGTTAAGAACCCCTGCTCTACAGGATGGCACTGATCCCATCAAATGAGCTATGGAGAAGCACATCTTTGTCGAGTAGTGGAGAAAAACAGCCTATTTAGCTAAAAGCATGTTTGTTTGTAATTTTCAGTTTCCTCCCCTGGTTGGTCTTCTAGAGAGAGCCAAGATTTTGATATGTAGTATCTGTAGGGTGTTGCATGGGACCTGTCTGCTGGCTCATCCCTGAAGGCAGGAAGTCTGGCAGAGGGTAGGACAGGAGCAGTGACTCTTCTCTGAGTCTCACTGGACCAGAGGAACAAAGTATGGATGTAAGCAGGCTGCTTGGCATAATCAGATGACTTTGAAGATCCAGATGAAGCCAACTTGACCACCATATGGCAATGAAACTGGGTTTGGTATCAGTCTCATTACGTAGGTCCTGGGATGAAGTTAAATGGTGAAATCATGTTGAAATCATGCTTGTTTTGTCTCTGAAACGTCCAGAGGGCCTTTAGTTTGGTTGAGTTTTATTCTGCCTGAGCAGTAGCTTTGCAGACTGAATTTCTCATAGGGCCTGACAGAGGTGGGGGACTTGAGGATGGAGTCCCTAGCCTGGTGCTGTAGGGGGCTCTGCCCAGTACAGGCTCCAGCGCTGTGCCCCTCTGTGCTGCCAGGAGGATGTAGCGTGCTGCACTGTTGAGAAGCCAGCTCCACACGCCTGCAGATATGTGCCTAAGAAGAGGAAGAGGAAGAGGAAGAGTTTCCCTGCAGCCTGTCACTCTGAGGCTATGGCCGAGGTCCCACTTGCCATGGTCTGGATCTCCCTCTCCCCACCCCCTTCCCCATCCCCAAGGCCTTAGCAGCACAGGGCCAGGACTTGGAGTGGGAGCTGATGGAAGGCTTTGTGCTCAGGGGAAACAGCTCAGAGTGCTTGGGGCTAAAGGCTCTGGGCTGTCCACAGTGGTGTGCCCCAACTTTCATGTGCATGTGACCCACCCCAGGTTCTTGTTAGAAGGTAGATTCTGATTCAGTGGGTCAGCATTTCTAACAAGCCCCCGGGTGCTGCCGCCGGGCTGTGGGACTACACGCTGAGTAGTGGGGGTCTAGAGCAGAGGGTCTCAAAATGTGACCCCTGATCATCATCAGCAGCAGCAACACCTGGCAACTTGTTAGAGATGCAAATTCACAGCCCCTCCCCAGTCTCCAGAATCAGAATCACTGTGTTTCAACAAGCCCTGCATGTGATTCTGATGCTCCTTTTTTTTTTTTTTTTTTTTTTTTTAACTGGGAGGTCCCGGGGATCGAACCCGGGTCCCTCCATATGGGAGACGGACGCCCAACCAGTTGAGCCACATCCGACCCCCATCTGATGCTCCTTTAAGTTTGAAAATCCCTGGTCTAGGGCAGGCTCACATTACCATTTGCATGTCACTGATGTTCTTTTTCTCAGAAATGAGAGAGGGAAAACTTTCAGAATACTAATGCATTTGGGTAGCAGCCATATTGAATAGAAAGTTCCTGCAGCATATCACTGTGTACAAATCCCAACCTCAGTTGCCCACACCTGGCCTGTTCCAGTTGGCTATCAGCTGTGAAGAAGAGGTAGTAAACAAAAGAAATCCATGTTCACGTTTAAAAATTCACACAATGCTGAATGTTATAATGGAAAAAGTGAAGCTCCCCTACTTTCCTTCCCTTCCCAGCTGTGTGGTAATCACTACTCACAATTTGATGTGTATCATCAGAACTTATTCTTTGCACAACGAAAAGGTTGTAAAAAACAAACAAACAAATACAGAGCCCATTTTTAAATACAAAAATTACAGTAGTTTGTATATTGACTCTAACTTGTTAGTTGCATTTTGCTTTTGTCCACAGATATGTGGAAACTTTGGAACTCCTCAAAGCTACAGGGGAGCCAGCTCTGTGATCACCCCATGTTGATGTAGGGGTACCCTGCCAGGGTGTCTGCCCCACTCTATGTTCCCAGTGGGGAGAAGGGCACAAAGTCTCCTCTGCTTTGGTTAGGCTGCAAACTATTTAACATATCTTCTCCTCCTGGATCATGACAGAAAGGCAAGGTTGGAATGCACATGCCTTACTACTGGCTTCTCCAATAGACTCTTCTTTTCACCCTTCACTTGGTGGGAAAGGACAAGCCTTTCTTTTGTCCTGTTTACTAGGAACCAATCTGAGGTTATATTCCAAGTCCCTTCTACACTATCAAAGAAACTTGATTCGAGTTGTTGGGCTAGGCTTCTAAGAAAAGAACAGCATCCGTCCAGGTTTAGTTTCAGATGGCACCCATCACCTTGGTTAGTTTTAACATAAGGGGATTTAATACATGTTGTTGGATGGGCCGCAGGAGGAGGCTTTAGGCCAAGCTTCCAGAAATGACTCCCAGAAGAACACAGCGGAATTGGCTCACCAAGGACGCTGCCTCCTCTGCTGGGACCTCAGGAAGCATGTACCTTACCTGCAGGACCACATTGCCTCACAGCATCTAGACCAGCAAAACGCATGCCCTGTGTTATGCCTCTTGGCACTCACAAAGCTAGAGACATGAACTAGGACTTTTATTAACACTGCCACAGAAATACAAAGCACCCCCAATCCTGTATTTGTCCCCAAAAGAGTCGCCTCACCTAATATGGGGTGTCTGCTTGGTGGAAAGCAGGTCACCGTTGGATCCTGAGCTCTGAGGGGACCTGGGAAATGCCGACTTCAGTTTTCCAGCCTCTAGTGTGCAGGAAGGCATGCTATCAGGGGCCTGGAATGGAAATGCATGAGACAATCTACAGTATCTTCCACAGGACAACTGGGGACTAGGATAAAACAAGTTTGAAGCTACACTGATTGAATACTCCCCCAACATTACTAGCATCATAATTTAATAGCCACATGTCCTTAATCCTCATATGTTTAAACTCTTCCAGAATTCAGTTTTCTTTAAATCCACGTTACTTCTTGGGTTCAGAAGGTTACTGGGCATTGTATAAAGTGATGTACCCTTTTATTTGTCCTGCACAAAATGTTCACCAATATTTCCAGGCCAGAATCAGGGTCTAAGGGGACCTGAAAAATGAGAAAAGATAGAGCCCTTGACCCCAAGGGATGTACAGTCTTGTGGGAATGATAGGAGCTGCCCAATAATAACTGTCATGTATTGGAGGCTACTTTACAAACATCACTTCATTTACTCTGTGTTACTCCTGTCAGGACAGGATTATTTACTCCTTTTTACAGACGCAGAATCTAAATCTTAGAGAGGTTGGGCAATTTGCCCAATGTCATAGCTAGCACGCAGCAGGGCTGGAATTTGAACACAGGACTGGGGCAAAATAAAGGCTGACACCCTATTCATTTTACCTCACTTCTTTTTTTTTTTTTTTTTTATAATGGAATTTTTGATAAGTTTATTAACCAATTTAAAACTGGACTTCCTAGGAGCAGCAGTTGTCATTACCACAGCACAGAATCACCATAGTAGCAGTCATAACAATAGCTAAGATTTGAGGGTTAGAATGTGACAGGAACTAATCCAGGTTACATAGATCATTTAATCCTCACAACAACCCTATGAGGTAGGTACCATTATCATCAGTTTATAGAAAAGGAAACTAAGGCACAGAGATTAAAGAACTTGACCAAGGCTGCTTAGCGGCAGGACAGGGATTCAAACCCAGGCTTCCTGGCTCCAGAACCCATGCACACCTACCTGCCGTTTACTTCCATTTACTTCCCAGCCCACACAAATTAGAAACTAGAATGAATTATAGAGAAACTTTTTAGTCACCTAGACAACAGAAAGTTGAATTAAGAGACACAACTATGTAATTGACAGTGTCTTTGACAATGTGGCCCTAAAGAGTAGTGCTCTCTTCTGTCATCCTCAAGCGCACGTAAACCGCAACAGCAAGAGCTTTATCCTTTCTGGATTCACGTAGTAGTCGCCTGTGTTAAAGACAAACTAACAATGGACTGTGTTAGAAACAGTTATTGTCCACTCAGATCCCTGCAGCATCAGGTTTAGAGTCTCTGCCAAAATCTGAATGAGGGATGAGTTACAGAAGACAAAGTCCAATATGAGTAGAAAAGTGGTGGGTGTCTTTCATGCCCTATTAGGTCTGTGGCTTTGCTGGATTCTTCCTCAAGCTGTCTTTATACCCTAAGTAGAAACCAGTCATGGATGGTGCTTCTTTTCGCTGTCCTTTATCATCCACAGTCCCTTCATAAGCCACTGTAACATCATAAATTGCATCTAAATAATTCTTCATAGAATCAAAAGCAACATAGGTTGCCTTTACTCTTGGTGTCAGCACATGTTTCAATACTGCAAGGACTTCTTGAGCAGCAAATGTTTGACTAGCCGAAAGGACTTTTGTTAGTTCCGGATTATATCTTGTTCCCTCTGGAAAAATCACAAGAAACATTGGAGTCCCTGCATTCGTGTGGCTCTGCAGCTTGCTTCTCATTTCTTTTTCATTAAACTTTTCGCTTTACATAGATTCCTCCATGCTGAGAAAAATAACACCCATACAATGGGAGCCATTTTAACCCGTCTTTCAGCACATAGCGCACGGGTCCAAGAGCATTCTGTCTGATGGCCAAAATGTCAGCAACAATCCAGTCAACTGTGCTTTGATGATTTGATAAATATATTATATTTTCTTTATTTTTTGGCAAATCCCCATATAGCAATATCTGCACGCCGGTGTAGTTCTCGAAGAAGAAGAGCACCATGCTCTGGTAGACGGAGTAGAGGCGGTCGTCCCCCGCCTGGTAGAGGCGCGCGGGCAGCAGGCAGGACAGCAGGCGCCAGGCGCCCCAGGCCAGCACGCAGGTGGGCGCCGAGCCCAGCAGCACGGCGGCCGGCAGCACGTAGCATCGAGTACGTGTGCAGCACCAGCGACAGCAGCATCTTCCCGGCCCGCAGCGAGCCCGCGGCGCCCAGCGCTGGGCCCGCGACCCCCGGCCGCCGCCTGCGACGCGGAACCCCTACCTCACTTCTAATTGTCTAAGATTTGGGACATATTCAGCCTAATCACATTTTCACAGATTTAAACCAGTGGTCAAACAAATTATGCCCTGTGGGCCAAGCCCTCCACCACCTCCTGGTTTTTGTAAATACAGTTTTGTTGGAACACAGACTTGCCCATTTGTATACATAGTGTGTCTGGCTGCTTTCATGGGACACTAGCTGTGTTCAGTGATTAAGATTAAGACCAAGTAGTCTCCAAAGCATGAAATATTTATCATCTCACGCTTTACAAAGTTTGCCAACCCCTGACTTAAACAGATCCAGGAAGATTCCTTTCTGTTGTCAGATTTTCTCTAGGTTCTTGGCAATGTTACAAATAAGAATTTAAGTACGTGCCAGTTTAGTTAGGCCAGTAGTTTATTAAGAAAATGAGAGAAGAGAAGTGGGAGAAAATAGCAGATTATGGGTCTCAGGTATACTTCCGGGCTGGTCCAGGCAGAGAGGAAAAAGGACAAAAAAGGGCCAAAAAGAGTAAAAAGGAATGATTTAGCTTCTGTGCTGGCTTTTAAAACCATTAATTATTCCCCCACTTGCTTATTTTGGGAAGTGGTCCCAGTTGTTTGCTGTTTTGATTGTTTATCCCACCTGTAAATCCCTCCAGGAGCCCATGATAAGGCCCCTTGGGAATATCCTGGGCTTTTCCTTGATCCCCGACATCAAGGAAAATTCTCGCAGGTTCTTCCAGTCACTTGGGAGGGGGTGGGAGCGAGGTGTCTTTCTCTCAGGATTTCCAGGTGGGTTCCACGGCCACGTGTTTCATGGCCGTGGTTTTCTGCCAGGTCCCAGATTTGTCTTTTCATTCTCGAAACTAGCCTGCTCCACTTTCTAACCTTCATCTTTTCCAATAAGGGCACAACAGACTCATCATTCAAGGATTTAACACTTCTGATTGATTGAGTCTGCTTGAGAGTTATCCCAAATTCATATCATTATGCAAGGCAGGGAAGTCCAGCACTGGAGAGTACGGCTTGGCCTCAGACAAACATGTGTTCCAGTCCTGCTTCTGTCACTTACTAGCTCTACGTCCTTTGAGAAATTGTTTACTCTGCCTAAATGTACTTGTTCTAAGCCAATCACTCACTCATCCATTTGCTTAAAAATATTTGAGTACCCACCATAGGTCAGATACCCTTCTACATGTTGAGGACAAAACAGTGAACAAAATAGACAAAAATCCCTTTAGAATCTCCACCAGGTGGGGGTAGACACCAAAAAAAAAAAAAAAAAAAAAAAAGCATAAAAAGAGGAAGATAAGTGTGAAGAAGCAAAATAAAGCAACAGAGATGGACAGGAAAGTTCAGGGCAGGGAGAGAAGAAGGGGAGGGGCTGTAATTTTAAACAGGATGGTTGGGGAAGCCCTCAGTGAGAAGGTGGTATTTGAGTATAAAGACCTGGAAGATGTAAAGAGGGGAATATAGTGAAAATCTGGGAGAAAGAACATTCCAGGTTGAAGTGAGAGAGAGCAACAAGGCCCCGAAGCAGAAGCATGTCCTGCAGGCTCAAGGAATAGGAAGGAGGCTAGAGGGAGTGGAGCAGAGCAAACAGGGCATCCTGTGGGGAGGACGTCTGAGAGGTATAGGGAGACGAGCACCTTTGAAGTATTGTAAGTTATTGCACTTTTTGGCTTTTATTTTTAATGTGATAGAAAACCATCAGAGAGCTTTTTAAAAAAATTGTGTTAACATATACACAACACAAAATCTCCTATTTTAACAGCTTTAAACATACGATTCAATGGTATTAATTGCATTCACAATGTTGTGCTACCATCACCACCTTCCATTCCAAAACATTTCCATCAGCCCAGACAGAAACTCTGAGAAAAACTCTTGGAAAGCTTTTGAGAAGATAAGGAGAGAAGGACATCTTTTGATTTCTGTTTTAACTCATCCATTTTGGGTATTGTGTTGAGACAAGACTGGGGCAGGGGCCAAGGGTGGAAGTAGGATGACCAGTTAGGAGGCAACTGCCATAATCCAGGTGACAGATGACAGTGGTTCAGACCATGATGGTTGTGCTGATTTGCTGGGATGTGGTTGGATCCTGGACATATTTCTTTCCTCTTTTTTATGATTCTGGATATATTCTGAAGTGTGGGTACAGTAGGATTTCTTGACAGCCTGGATGTGAGGTGTGAGAAAATCAAAGGTGCTCGGTCTAAACACATGGAAGGATGGAGTTGCCCTTACCTGAAATGGGGAGACTGCAGTTGGAGCAGGTTTTAGGGAAAGGTCAGAAATTTGATTTTGGGGGTGTGGAGTTAGAGATGCCCAAGTGGGGATATTAAAGTGGCAACTGGGTATTTGCATGGCAGGCTTGAAATTGGTATTATGGAGGGGATGCTGTCATCGGCAGTGATAAGGTTTAGGATGTGATCATGAGAGTGAGTGGTGGAGGTGAGGTGGAGAACAAGATCTGAAGGAGCTGAAAAAACAGAATATCAGCACGATCATCCATGAGGATATTAAAATCACCAAGAATTTTGATAAGGGTATACTGTTAGAAAGGTGACAGTGAGCCAAGAGCAGAAATCTTAGAGGAGGGCAGCGAATGTGGCTCAAGCAGTTGGGTGCCTACCTACCACCTGGGAGGTTCCAGGTTCAGATCCTGGTGCTTCCTAAAGAAGATGAGCAAGACAGTGAGTTGACACAACAAGATGGCACAGCAAGTTGATGCAATAAAGAGACACAATGAGGAAACACAGTGAGAGACACAACAAGCAGGAGTGGAGGTGGCTCAAGGTATTGGGCACCTCCCTCCCACAAGGGAGGTCCTGGGTTCAGTTCCCAGTGCCTCTTCCCACTCCCCCCCCCAAAAGAAGATGAACACAGAATGAACAGACACAGAGAGCAGATGGTGAGCGCAAAACAACGAGGAGGTGGAGAAATAAATAAAATAAAACTTAAAAAAAAAAAATCTTAGAGGAATGAGGGAAGTGAAATTGGGGGAGGGTGTTCAATAGATGACTGCAACAAAGAGGGGTAGTGGGTGGAAATTGTCTGATGACATAAGACACAAAGCTAGGGGGCTGTTTAGGGAGAAGAGAGATCTAGAAATGACAGTGGTTTAAGGGGTGTGAGGTAGAAAATGACCCCCACTTGAAAAGGCTGCAGGAGAAGTAGTACTTCAAGTTTGAGTTAAGAGCATGAGGTGAAGGGAATGATCCCAGAGGATGCTGAAAAAAGGAGAGATTTTGCTGAGGCCTGGTTGTATGATCCAGCAGGTGCAGTAGAAAGATTTCTGAAGCTGGGAGTGGATCATGGAAGATGGGGTCAGAAACAAGCATATACAGATAGTTTGGAGTCCTGGGCTTTTTGTCATGGCTGCCATAACAGGGATCAAGGATATCATGGTCGTGAGGCAGAAACTGGTGGCCAGACCAAAAGTAAGGGCAACAGGGAGGCTAGGGGGGATTGCCAGAGCATTCTGAGTTCTGGGTCTCCGTCATGGCTCCTGCAATGAAAGCGCCGAGGCTGGAGGGAGAAAGGTCTGACTGCAGAAGTGCTGCCTCTAGGTTCCTAGAGTGAGGGGTACCTTCTCCTGTTCCTTACAGTCAGAAGCATGGAGACCATGGCAAGAAACATAAAAAAACTCAATGTAGCTTAGGAAAAAGTGAGCTTGTTAGAAGATATATCTTAGTTTCCTAAGACACTGAAACAAAGTACCACAAACTTGGTGGCTTAAAACAACAGAAAATCATTCTCTCACAGTTCTGGGGGCTAGAAGTCCCAAATTAAGGTGTCATCAGGGCCATGCCCTCTCTGCAGGTTCTAGGGAAGTACATTACTCAGTGTTCTTTAGGGAAAGAGAACCAACAGGAGATAGCTATAAATATTATGAGATTTTATAAAATTGCCTCTCGTGACGGTGGGGATGCACAAGTCCAAATTCCACAGGGCAAGCTTTAAGCTGAGAACTCTGATGAAGGTTTTTGATGAATTTCCCAGGCGAAGCTGGTTGGCTGAAGTAGAGATGGAAATTCTTTCTTCTGACTGATGAAATCTTCACTTCTCCTTTTAAAGCAGGTGTTCTTAACCAGAGGTCTGTGGAAAGATTTCAGGGGGTTCATGAGCTTGAGTTGAAAAAAATCAACTTATTATCTTTATTTTCTTTGACCTCTAACTGAAATCTAGCATTTCCTTCACTTATGAATGTTTGCAATAAATTACAGTAGTGTTCAATTCATATCACATTACCATTGTTACATATCTTAAAAAATCGCTATGCTCAACCATACTTCGAAATTACAGTAGTTGTTAGACCCGATGCTAGTTGAGTGTCATAAATCTCTCTGCTGCTACATTCTGAGAAGGGGTCTGTGGCTTTCACCTGACTGACAAAGTGGTCCATGGAACAAAAAGTTTAAGTGACCCTGTTTTAAAGCCTTCAACTGATTGGATGAGCCATTTCTCATTGTGGAAGGCAATCTCCTTAGTTGATTGTAGATGTAATCAACCACAGATACAATCAAGTTACTGATGATTTAAGTCCACACAATGTCCTCACAGTAACAATCAGGCCAGTGATTGCTTAACCAAGCAACTGGCCACCATTACCTGGCCAAGTTGACAAATGAACCCAACCATCATTGGGAGGAATCCTTCTCTGCCTCTTCCTAGCTTCTGGTGATTCTTCAAGGATTCTTGGCAATCCTTGGCATTCCTTGACTTGTAGTTACTTAACTCCCATCTCTGCCTCCATCTTCACATGGCGTTTTCCTCTGTGTCTTTGTCTCTTTTCTTTTTATAAGAACACCAGTCATTTTGGATTAGGGCCTCCCTCATCCTAACTCAATTACTTCTGCAAAAACCCTATTTCCAAATAAGGTCACACTAACAGGTACTGGGGTTAGGACATCACTGCATCTTTTTCAGGGACACAGTTCAGGTCATAACAGAGGGTCTATCATGGACTCCAAAGGGCCGCCTGGGCTCAGCAGCGGGAGTTTGTAGCTCCTGTTTTCAGTCTTTGTGCCTAAGACTCAGTTATCAACTTTCATTCTCTCTTGCTCTCAGTTCAAATTTGGGATTTGAATGGCCAAACTGACAGATCAGATGTTTTGAAAATGTTTCCTGGGGGTCCACCTCTCTGGATTGTGAATTAAAGACGGGGGAGTTCAAAGCAATGGGAAAACGATTGTTAACTGGGCAGACACTTGCCGAAGCATCTAATTCACTAAGCTTAGGATTCTCATCTGTGAAATGGGGGGTAATAATAATACTTGTCTCATTCAACTGAGGTGAAGATTAAATGAGATAATTAGAGAAAACATATAGCACAGTGCCTGGTATCTCGTTGGCCCTCCATACCCATTAGCCACTATTTTTATGATCATGGCAGCTAATAATTTGTTGTTTTATTGAGAGACAAATTTGAGTTGTGCCTGCTGTGAATCATTTGCTCATGAGGGAGCTTGGGAGAGAGTATGTGTCCTGGACAGGATGGGAGAGCTGGGGTCTGACAAGGTCCCCATCAGGATTCCTGCAATGGGCTTTGACATTTCGGTGTGGCTTTGTTGTTCTTTATTTGGGTCTGAAGGGCAAACATTGCATTTCTATTTGTATTTTATTGCTTTTTATTGGGGAATTCTATGCTATAGAAACTTGCTTGGGTATGGGGACCTCTGAATGTCTGGGGGCTCATTCTTAGTTAATGTCAAGGGTCTTGGCTGGTCTCCTTTTGACTGTCTCCTATGGCAGCCCCTTCATCTCCCTGATCTTTACAGCTGATCTCTGCTAGCTTGCTTTTGTCTGGTTTCTAACTTAGTTTTCATTAGGACAGATCTTGAATGGCAGCAGCCATGCATTCATCCCTCTGGATAAGAATTTTAGCTGTTTTTTTTAGTTATTTAGAATTTATTGGCTTATGCATCGATATAAGCCCTCATGGTTAAAATGGGTGCAATGCATAGGTGTGCTCTCTATTGTTGCTCTAAAGAGATCATAAATGTATTGATGGAAGTTGTATGATAAGAAAAACGTGGTATGTGCTGGAATCAATTTGGTTCCTACTGAGAACTCTTGTGGATGCCTTAATTTCCCAAGTCTGTAATGTATTATTGACGAGGAGATTTTATAACTCAGATCACAGTACTTGAGCTACTGCGAGGTCACAGAGACCCTTTCTGTAATCTCTGGATCATTGCAAGTAACATACCTTGTTAAACTGTTGATATCAGATACTACTTTTTCTTATTTCTTGCTTTATTGCTATGAATCTTGCTGTAAAACATGGGCACAATTTTGGGGAAATAAACTGCTATGGAATTGAGGCACAAAAAGCCCCATGATATTTCTGACATGAGGCATAAATACAACACAGTTGTAACTTGGAAAATATATGACCATAGAAATTCTTGGGTACATGACTATTGATATATTATTTGATCAGCTTCTTCCAATTTATCCTATGTCTAAAAAAAGTAGGTATGTGACTCTGGACAGGTGTTTTAAAATAGATTACTTTTTTTTTTTTTTTTTAGGAGGTACTGGGGAATTGAATCCAGGACCTCATACGTGGGAGGCAGGCACTCAACCACTGAGTTACATCTGCTATCCAATGAGAGTTGGTTTTTTCATTTGTTTGTTCATTTTTAGGAGGTACCAGGGATTGAACCCAGGATCTCTTACATGGGAAGCAGGTGCTCAAATATTGAGCTACATACCCTCTCCAAGATTATTTTTAAAATATTGGAGTTTGTATACCTATCCTCTAATGACAGACTAAGTTTCTGAAGCCAAGTTAGTTTTCCTCATTATTATGAATGATAAATGATGAGCTTATCATGAAGTCTTTTTTTTTTTTTTTTTTTTTAAAGATTTTATTTATTTATTCATTTATCTCCCCCTTGCTGCTTGCGCTCGCTGGGTCAGCTAACCACGCCATGCGGGCGGGCCTGCCTTCACCAGGAGGCCCCGGGAACCGAACCCGGGGCCTCCCATATGGTAAACGGGAACCCCACTGATTGAGCCACAGCCGCTTCCCTCGTAAAGTCTTTTATCAGTACTAGTGCTCAATTTCTATTGTTCTTGATGGGAGAATGGAATATGCTGTGAGCCCTCTTTAGAAAATTATGGTGTTTTGTCACTTCACTCTTTCTAATTCTAATGGATTTCATGGCAAATACATACCTTTCTACTTTTGATGGATTTTAAAGATACATTGTGAAAATTGCATAGTTATTAAAAAATGAGGTCTGTTATTTCAACTTGCCCAATTCTTTGAAAAAGAAACTTTAAAAAGTTTTCTTAAGTAATTAACTTGAATTGAAAAGAACAAAGGAGCAGAAGTGGCTCAAGAGGCTTGGCACTGGCCTCCCACATGGTAGGTCCTGGGTTCAGTTTCTGGTGCCTCCTAAATAAAATGAGCAGACAGATGAGTGAGCCATCTCAGGGAAGGGAGGGAAAGGAAGAACAATGTTTTTTTATTATATAGAGCAATTCATTAGGGTGAACATGATATAAGCATTGGATTTTGTGTAGGGGAAAAGATTTCAATTGTCACAGACCATAAATTGCAGCACCCATAGTCTCCAGTTAACTGAACTCTAGGATGAAAAATAAAGGGCAAGCCTTGTTTATTCCCTCTTTTCTGGCTCTGTGTTGCGTCCCATTTCTCTGACCTGGCTACAGCCTAATTGATCAGCCATGCTGGCTCATGGCAATTCAAAGAGCTCTTGGACCCCAGTGAGGTGACTTACAAAGCAGTTTTCTTCCAAGTCATCAAAAGAGAATGAACAGTGTTTATAAATGTATATTTTATGCAGTATCCAGCCCTGGAATCTACCCTTCACAATTGGGACCAGGTCATATTTGATATGTAACTTGTCACAGCTGGTGCCAGGGTCCAACATGCCGAGATGATTAAGGCTCCAATAACCCTGGGGATTCAGCAGCCATTTGGTGCCTCCACTTAGACCCCAGTTCACTCCAAGAAGACAACATGGACTCCAAATCTAACACTGAACTCCTGCCCAAAGAAA
This sequence comes from Tolypeutes matacus, assembly GCA_026826555.1. Taxonomy (NCBI): domain Eukaryota; kingdom Metazoa; phylum Chordata; class Mammalia; order Cingulata; family Chlamyphoridae; genus Tolypeutes; species Tolypeutes matacus. The sequence continues at coordinate 2,613,710 of JAKSZT010053784.1, read as the reverse complement.
ACACAGCTTCCCTTCTGGTGGGATTTTGCATTCCTTCCCAAGGCCAGGATATTATAATCAACAGGATTTGTTAGTATCCACACGGAGAGCTTTGAGGCTGTTGTGCTCATTTCCCCCAATTTGACTCACTCAACTCCATGCCTTTGCACGGGTGTCTGGAACACCCTCTCGCTGGCCCTTCTCCTGGCTACTTTCTCCTTGTCTGTCAGGACTCGGCGTAGCGGCCACTTCCCCCAGGCAGCGTTCGGGCCTCAGGTCTGACTTGGATGTTCTTCTAGCACCACATGCTTCTGCTAGTGGAGCCCCTACTACTTTGTTTTTGGAATTGTAGTTTGTCTAATTGCCTCTCCCATTAGTACTTGTTCTTAGTACTTTTAAAATCGTTTCCTTTTCACATTTAAATCTGTAATCCATCTTGATTTTATTTGTGTGTAAAATGTGAGGTAGAGATTTAACTTTATTGTCCCAACATTATTTACAGAAAAATCCTTACCTGAACTTTTTCCTTAACTACACTGTGATGATTGCTACGTACTCATTCAACATTTATTGAGAGACAGTCACAATGGTTGATGCTCAGGATGCAGAGATGCAGAGATGACTAAGACACTGCTCCTGACCTCAAGAAGCACATATTCTGTTGGAAAAGATGGGGATACAAACACGTAGTCATTAGTCAGATCATATGAAATTGTCATTCTTGTAGGTCAAAAATGGTCAAATATTGGCAACTTCATATAGTTTAACCTAGCATGAGTGTCCCTGAAAATGGAGCCTTAGACAAATGTATGCATATAGTTACTTGATTTGGAAAATAATTTCAGGGAGCAGTAGTAAGTAAGGGACCTGGGGAGTGAAACAGAGCAGGGAAAACCAGTCCATGGGGGGGCAGTTTGGGGTTGGCCACCGTTGCAAGCCATTGGTGCTCAACCTGCTGGGACTTCTGAGAAGCTCTATGAAATGTGACTCAGAACTGTCTGCACAGGAGACCAAAAGGGAAACATGATCCATGAGTGGCCCCAGAGGTGCTAACTTCCCTGCATTTCTTCTGGGTTAGCTCATGCATGAGTGTCCAGAGGGTTTGGGGAATGCTCCAATCTTGGCATCAGAGAAGCCCTGGAGCAGAAAGTGAGAGGTAAGCAGTGCAGGCTGATGGGCAGTGAAGTCAGATTACACCTGCATGAAATGGGTTGAAGTCTGCCTGGGACTAGTTGCTGCAGCAGTGGCTGGAGTACAAGATGGAACTGAGAGGATATCAAGAGATGTTGGAGACAAACAACGATATTGGCATATCTAAGGAGGAGTGGTTCATTCTGTGTAAGTTTGGCTGGGAGGGAGTGGGGAATAGTGATTGGGAAACAGGGGAAGAGATGTTTGAGCTGTCTTCAAGGATTTGTTGGCACCCTCTAGATGGAAGGGGAGCTGGGGATGGGCATTCCAGGTAGAGGGAAAAGCATAGCACATTTGGGGATCTTCAAGTAGATTGATGTGACAGGATTGTAAAGCTTGGGAGGGGGTGTAGGATGTATGGCTGCAGAGATAGGCAGGGGTCAGTTTAAGAAGCTGACTGGGAGGGAGACCAGAGAATGTTTGGGAGGCAGAAGCTGAACTGAGCACGGTCTGTTAGGTTCTGCTGAGCTATTAGTTTCTCCCCATCTTCCCACAATTTGTAGTGGGTGACAGGTACTGGATGCCACTTCTTACATTTGGGCTTGTGCCAGGGAGATTTGTTTCTTTTCCAAAGCTCCCAATAGCAGTCAATAATGGGGGTGTATATTTGTACAAGGAAAGGTACAATGGAAAATGTCTCCAAACACCTGAATTTGCAACAGTTTTCCAAGGCTAGATCATTCTTTGGGTTGAATTTTATCCCCTGGCTTTTTAAAAATGTTCTTGTTGTTAAAGAAGGTACATTCTAGTGAGCTTGGGATTTGTTATTTATTTTATAGGAGCTACTGAAATGTTTTAAGGCAAGGGTGGCATGATAAGATTAGTGTTTATGAAAGCAGGATGGACAAAGATTTGCGGAGAGCAAAACTGGAGGCGGGGAGCCCGGGCAGGTGATTCATGGAATCATTCAGGTGAGCAATAATGAGAACATGAATTAAGGCTTAGCTGGAGAGTAGAACCCTCTGGGGGGCTTTAAAAATATCCCAGTGTTCAAGCTCTACTTTGAACAACTAAACCACAGTATCCTGAAGTTGGACCCAGATACTGGTATATTTTTATTAAAACTCCATAGTGATTCCAATGTGAGGCCAAGGTTGTGAACCACTGAACTAAGTCAGAGCAATGGGGAAGGTAAATTGCAGGTAGGGTCAAGAGAGATTAGGAGGGTAGAACCACAGGTCTTGGGTGATTGATAGAACGAAAAGAATGATGGACAGGGAAAAAACTGGGGATTAATCTTTGTGTTCTTGTTTGATTGGGGATTACTATAGCTACCAGGTATGGATTGCTAGATGTCAAAGATGAAAGAGAAGGTGTTGGATTGCAAATGACTGCAATCTCCATCTTCCTGTGAGACCATTTCACCCACATTAGTGTCCTGCTCAGAAATCTTCAGGGACTCACCAATGTTTACATAATAAATTCCACATTTCTTGCCTGGAATTCAAGAGTCAGTGCTTCCTCCCATTTCCCTAAATAAACCCACTGCTTCAGTCAACCTATTTTCTTTGAGTTTTAGAATACTTAACTATAATAATTAATATCAATAGTATTTTGATATGCATCAGGCACTCTCTATTCTAGACACTTAATACTCTATTCTTTCTAGTCCTCATTATGACATTGTATGGTTGGCTTTGTTATCTATCTTACATATGAGAAACTGAGGCTTAGTAATGTTTTGTAGCTTGCCCAAGTTCGACAGCTAGTAAGTAGCTAAGCTGGGATTTGAAACTGTGACTAAAAGCCCACGTTATTCTCACCTTATTGACCCTTCAATATGAACATTCCAGCTTCTGCCATTTTGCACATGCTATTATTTCTTCATAATGTGGCTTTCCTCCAGGGATACGCTGTTTAAATCTGGCTCTTCCAGTGTAATTACAACATGAATGTTGGTTGATATTTTCATTTATATTAACGAGCATGTTGGAACATCACTGTTTTTTGATGACGTGAGGGACTTCTTTGCTGAACTGGATAACAGTTTTCAAATGCTGGAAGAATAGTTCTCCAATTTTTTGTGTCAGTCATTATGCAACAGCTACAGACACAATATATTATTAAGTTTAATTGGCATTATGAACATTTTTTCCATTGCTTTCTTAAGTCTAAACCATCAACAAAACAACAAACCAAGCCCTGATTTGTAATGCTGGTGGATTTCTGTTGTGCATACCCCCAACATGGGGTTGGGAAGAGCTGTGCAGCAGTCTACCATTATTTCCACAATACTCTGGCAATAGATAAATAACCCCAAAAGCATAGGTAATAGTAAAATGTAGTAAAACATGCAAGAAGTGATGAGCTTTGAGTATGGATTGTCTTTGTTTTAATATAGTTTATTTAACTGTAGTTTTTAGAATTTAATTATTAATAATGGCTGCATTTGACAACCAGCTTGCAAAATTCCTGGTAATTAAAAACCAGCTCTCACCAGACAGTGTGAGACGGCTCCAGCATACCACTGTTTTCCCTCTTCCTCTGCACTGACCCAAATTCTATCCAGTCTTTGAGGTCCAAAGTTCCATCTTCCCACCAAACCTTCCAAGTATAACATCAGGTCTTCCTTCCCATAAATCTTTCAATCTTATAACCGATACCCTTCCTCAGCATTTATTTGATACCATTGCTCAAATCTGTCTTTTGCTTTTACTCAATCGATTTCAGCAATAATATGGTAAACTCTGTGTACTTTCTGACTACTTAAAATTACATTCTTCACACAAGTAGTAGTTGCTGTCGATCTCGCTTTTTGGATAAATTCTCCACATGCAGTTGCATAATCTCCATTCGTCCCCATTTCATAAAGGTGAGCACAAAAATACAAAACTGCTTGCTGGCAAATGGGAGTTTATTGTATTTGCATAGCCCAGACTCCATGGATTTTGGGGACTGCAAACCTCATTCAGCATGACCTTGGTATGCACTATTCACATCTCCAGACTCACTTTTTTGGAGAAGATCATCCTTTGGCCCTGGGAGCCCTGGCAGCCCACATTCAATCATCATTACTGTATAGCATTACCTTCCTCCCCTGAGTCGCCTCATCCTTTTCTTATGCGGGAATTCTGTCTACCTGTTGAATTTTGAATGAAAACCCAATGGACAGCAACTCTGCACTGAATTCTATATTTTGATCCTTGCTGAGCTTCCATGAATATAGAATATCAGCACAAAGGGGAGAGTCAGCAGGTAGAGATCAACACTATCCATATTTAATGGACTGGGAGTCTGAGTTCATAGATGGGAAAACTGAGTTAGAAGAAGGCCAAGTTCAGTAACTTGCCTGTTACTGAGTGAGCTTCTAGGAAAAAAAGAAATAAATATCATGACAAATTTGCCTGATTTGTGCTTTAAAGTAGAAACATTATTTTAATTCCTAAGGAGGAAAAAAAATAAGCAAGCAGAATGGAAGAAATTATAACAGTGAGGTGGAGCCGGTGGCCACTGGACACTTTCGGGGCAGGGAGGGGAAGTGCAGTTGAAATACAGGGACTTTTTCGGGACTTAGGTGTTGTCCTGAGTGCCGTTGTGGCGACGGATGTAGGCCATTTAAAATCAGCACATACCATTCAGAACTGTGTGGGAGAGAGTGTGGTCTACGATGTGAACTGTGGTCTATGCTTGGTGGCAAGGCCCCAGGATGTGTATATCCATTGAGGGTGATGAGCCACACTGATGAAGGATGTTTGTGTGGGATGCTGTGGGAGGTGTGGAAGGTGGGGAACATGGGAATCCCTGTAACTTCTGTGTAATATTTAGGTAATCTAAGCACCTTAAAAAAAAAAAATATATATATATATATATATATATAAATAAGCAAGCAGGAAAGGTGTTAAATAGTGATCGGTAATCAGGAAATTTCCCTTGTTCAAATGGAATAAAAAGGGGGGCAGGAACCCACATCTTTCACCAGGCATCTGAGCTCTCTGTGACTGGGCTGGTCCACAGAGATCCCTACCATTCTCTCTCATTGGGAGGAAGACACTGAACACCCACATTCTCTGCTCTCTCCCAGAAAGTCAAGGAATGCAAGGCACTGATCTCCCTAGCTGACACTGGTTCCATGGTCCCAATGTGGGGGAACCCACAGTGGTTCTGGCCAGTGGCTCCTGTCAAGACTCTCCCAATGGTGGCATTTCCTGGCACAGTTTCTTCTCTGGCCCCCAGTGGTGCTTGATGTCTTCCTGAGGAAAATCCTCCAGTGGCAACTTTTGCCACTAACAGTGGCTTTAGTCACAGACAGAAGTTATTGTTTCCAGAACCCTCTTTGGGGTTCTCAGGGTCTCTCCTGTACCTCCAGCCTTCTCCAACAGCTGCCAGGTCCCTTGTAGCTGGGAAGACATCAAGGCTCTTACAGCATCAAATGTGCAAATGAATACATTCTTATAATAATCACATCAATAAATAAAACACAGACTACCATTGTTCCTATTCATACACACTCCTTTTGCACTGGACACAAAGCACCAATGAATATCACAGGCCAGAAAGATCTACCAAGTTCCCCAATCTACAAATAGTTGTCCATTTATTCATTCATTCAACCACCCACACAATATTTATTGAGCTCCTACTATGTGCCAGTCACTGTGGCACAGGGAATTAGACCCAATTCTGGTCTTCAAGGTACTCACAGTCTAGTGGTGGTGGTAGTGGTAATTATGATAGAAAATACCTATATCCTGGGTAGTCCTACTATGTTCTCAATTAGAGGAGCAAGAATCTCTCGTGAACATAGTGCCTAATAAAAGAAAATAGACCAATATGTCAAGCCCTCAATACTATTGCATGTAACCATGAACCTTATTGTTCAACGATTGAAACTTAGTGGTTACCATAGATTCCAAGGGGAGGAGGAGGGAAGAATAGAACAGATGGAACATAGGGCATTTTTAGGACATTGGAATTGTTCTGCATGATCTAGCAATGATGGATACAGGCCATTTTAAATTTTGTCAAAACCTATAAAAGGGTACAGGCAAAATGTAAACCATAATGTAAACCATTGACCATGGTTAGTAGCAATGCTTCAATATTTGTACATCAATTGTAACAAAGGTACCATACACATGTGTATTAGTCAGCCAAAGGGGTGCTAATGCAAAATACCAGAAATCTGTTGGTCTTTATAGAGGGTATTTATTTGAGGTAGAAGCTTACAGTCACCAGGCCATAAAGCATAAGTTTCTTCCTTCACCAAAGTCTGTTGCCACATGTTAGAGCAAGAGGGTGCTGACATTTGCCAGGGTTCAGGCTTCTTGGGTTCCTCTCTTCCCGGGGCTCTGTTTGTCTCTGGGCTTAGCTCCTCTGTGTCCTCCACAAGGCCAACTGTAGACTCTCAGGCAAATGGCTTGTCCTTATCCTGGGGCCTTCTCTCCTTCCTCATGACCAAGCTCCTTCATCTGCTCTCCTCCCCAGGCTTTAGCATCAAAACTCCAACATCAAAACTACTACTGGGAAGCGGCTGTGGCTCAATCAGTAGGGCTCAGTAGGGCTCCCGTTTACCATATGGGAGGCCCCGGGTTCGGTTCCCGGGGCCTCCTGGTGAAGGCAAGCCCGCCCGCACGGCGTGGTTAGCTGACCCAGCGAGCACAAGCAGCAAGGGGGGGGGGGATAAATGAATAAATAAATAAAATCTTAAAAAAAACAAAAAACAAAACAAAACAAAAACTACTACAACTCTGTCCTTTGCCATGCCTTTTATATTTGGTTCCCCACCCACCAAGGGGTGGGGCTCAATGCCCTACTGACATGGCCCAGTCAACACCCTAATCATAACTTAATCAGGCCCAGATTAACAGACCAGTTTACAAGCATAATACAATATCTATTTTTGGAATTCATAACTATATCAAACTGCCAAACTGCTATAACATGTAAAATGTTATTAATAGGGGAGAGCAGGAGAGGGGGAGGGGGTTGGGTATAGGGGAATCCCCTATATTTTCTATGTGATTTTTTTGTAACCTAAAGCTTCTTTGAAGATAAAGAAAAAAAAAAATACTGGTGGAACATATGAAAGACATTGTCACTGTACATAAAAGCCAACAGATCTTATGGTGATGAAAGAAACACAAAATTTTTTTAAAAAATTTTATTTCATTTATTTATTTTTGTATTTTATTTGCTATTTTTATTATTATTACTATTTTATTTTCTTAGTATTTTTACTTGTTTATTTTTTGGCTTTGTTTTTGGGGAGGTTTTGGATCACAGAAGGGTCACAACTGTGGCAGGGGAGGATCACTGGTACAAGGTGTTAGTGATGGGGGGATATGTGGGGAGGGGTGCACTTGGACATGCCTCTATGGCATATGAATATGTTCAAGTGGTCATGGGGCATTGTCTCAGTGGGTGGAGACCCACAAAACAACTGAAAGAATATTGAATTCTCATCTTAGGAAGTCCTGCTACATTCTCTGATAGAGTGGCAAGAATCCCCCGAGTACATGGGCAGTATCTAGTGAAGGAAGACAGCCCTTGATATTGATGGTTGTACATATGAAATATGTACTTGTGAAATTGAAACTTATCCTAGTATTATATATTGCCTAAGAATTACCTCTTGAAAGCCTCCTTCTTGCTCAAATGTGGCCTCTCAGTAAGCCAAACTCAGCATATCAATGCACTACTTTCCCCCCACTGGTGTGGGGCATGACTCCTGGGGATGAGCCTCCCAGGCACCAAGGGATTATTACCAAGCACCAACTAGGAGAGCATTTGGAAAAAGACCTTGACCAAAAGGGGGAAGTATTAAATACAAATGAGTTTTTATGGCTGTTGCAGTTGGGCAGTTCGATGTAATTATGAATTCCAAAAATATAATTGGATCATGCTTGTAAACTGATCTGTTAATCTGGGCATGATTAAGATATGATTAGGGCATTGACTGGGCCATGTCAGTAGGGTGTTGAGCCCCACCCCTTGGTGGGTGGGGAATTGAATACAAAAGGCAAGGCAAAGAAAGAGTTGAAGCAGTTTTTGAGAAGCAGTTTTGATGTTGGAGTTTTGATGTTGGAGAAAAGGCCCCAGAAGAAGAGAAGTGAGCCGTTCACCTGATAGTCTACAGCTGACATTGTGGAGGAACCAGAAGAGTGAAATGTAGCCCCAGGAAGAGAGGAACACAAGAAGCCTGAACCCTGGCAAACGTAGGCAGCTGTCTTGCTCCAACACGTGGCAGTGAACTTTGGTGAGAAGAAACTTAATGCTTTATGGCCTGGCATCTGTGGACTTCTACCCCAAATAAATACCCTTTATAAAGACCAACCCATTTTTGGTATTTCACACTAGCACCCCTTTGGCTGATTAATACAGTGGCTAAGAGATTTCAAAGGGAGTTGGGAGATGATTCCAGAGGTTACGCTTATGCAAGTCCCAGCAGGATCTCATTGACTGCCACAGTAAAGAGTGCCTCAAAGAGCAGGGCTCCTGAGGGCTCTTGAGACATCTAGACACTATAGGCAGGGCAGACAATCTCAGGAATTTGGCAACCTGTGAGAGTGGGCCTTACTTTGTGGAATATATGCTCCCCAATGTAACAGAGTTAGACTCATTCATAATTTCCCTATACTAGGCTCTTTTGCCCCTTTTATTTGAACCTATAATTAGCACTATACTCATTAAACATATGTCCCAGAGACTTAAATCTTCTGTCTATTCATATGCCAGTTGAGCCCTGAATCTCAGCAGGGTTGCAACACCTAATCTCCAGTTCACTGGACTTGCCCAGGAAAACTAACAAAAGGATGATGATGAAAATGCCCATCCCCACAAACAGAGAGTATCCACAACTGCAAGCAAGACAGTTCCATCCATCTACCCCATGGGATCTAAGGCCCCTCTCAATCAGAAACAGAGTGGGCATCACCATTCCTAAATCCTACAGATTGAAGAAAGAACAAACATAAGGGGGGAATGCAACTATGGACTAAAATAGACTTATTATTACTTTAGCAATGGAAGAACTTGTAACATTGATATAAAAGCAGTGGCCACAAGAGGTATTGAAGGGAGGGAGAAGGAAGAATAGGTGTAACATTGGGCATTTTTGGGACATTGGAATTGTCCCGCATGAGATTTCAATGACAGATAAAGGCCATTATACATTTTGCCAAAACCTATAAAATTGTGCGATGCAAAGCGTCAACTATAATGTAAACTATAGATGATGATTAGTAGCAATTCTTCAATATGTGTTCATAAATTGTAACAAATGTACCACACTAATGAAAGATGTTGTTAATGGGGGAAAGTGGGGGAGGGGGAGGGGTAGAATATATAGGAATCCTCTATATTTTTGATGTAACATTTATGTAATCTAAAGCCTCTTTTAAAATAAAAAAATTAAAAAAGAAAAAGAAAGTATTTATAGAAGGTTTAGTATGTACGTGCTTCAGTACCAGGGGTAAATACTATTATTTCCCCACTTTATTGATGAGGAAACAAGGCACAGAGAGGTTCAGTTGCCCTTGTACACACAGCTCTTTGATGTAGTAGTCCTGTGACCCAGGGAAGCCCCAAGTGCAAGGAGTGCACTTAGGAGGAAGGTGTTCAGACCCAACCTGGTTATATATATTGTATGAGTCAGCCAAAGGGGTGCTGATGCAAAGTACCAGAAATTTGTTGGCTTTTATAGAGGGTATTTATTTGGGGTAGAAGCTTACAGTCACAAGGCCCTAAAGAGTCCAACTCAAATTTACTTTCTCACCAAACTCTGTTGCCATGTGTTGAAACAAGATGGCAAGCGATGTCTGCAAGGGTTCAGTCTTCCTTCTTCCTCTTAAGGCTTCATGGTTCCAGCTGCTTCTAATCTCAGCTGTAGGCTGGCATAAAGCTCATCTGTTTTCCAGGGGCTCATTTCTTTCCGGGCTCAGCTGCTCTGTTCTCTCCACAAGGTCAGCTGTAAACTGTCAGGCAAGTGACTCAACTTTCCTCGGGGCTCCAGCGTCAAAACCAAGTTCTCTCCTCTGCTGTGTCTTTTTCCGTGTGAGTGTCTGCCAACCAAGGGGACAGGGACTCAAGGTCCTACTGACGTGGCCGAATCAAAGCCCTAATGTTAACTTAATCAAGTAAAAGTGAAACCTCTGAATTTAATACAATCAAAGGGTATCATGAGGTACCAGAGGAACAGATCAGTTTACAAACATAATCAATAGTTCTTTTTGGAATTCATCAATAATACCAAACTGCCACACACACACACATACACACACACATATATATATATTTTAAAGATTTATTTATTTACTTTATCCATTTAAACCCCCCCCTTCCCCATTTGCTGTTTTGTGTCCATTCGCTGGGCAATTCTCTGTGTCTGTTTCCTGCCATCTCTTCTCATCCTCCTCCTCCAGTCTTCGATCCTGGAGACCTCCGATGTAGGAGAGAGGTGTTCTGCTGCCTGCGCCACCTCAGCTCCTGGCTTCTGGAGCTTTTCGTCTTGTCTCTCCCCTGCTACATAATCATCCTGCTGCATGGCTCCCAGGGCCCGACAGCTCAGCTGCACACAGAGCCTGGCAGCCCATGTGCTTTCTATATATATATTTTTT
>JAKSZT010053784.1:2568532-2602886 GCA_026826555.1 Tolypeutes matacus | reverse complement strand
CAGCCAACCACGCCGTGCGGGCGGGCCCGCCCCCACCAGGAGGCCCCCGGAACCGAACCCGGGGCCTCCCATATGGTAAACGGGAGCCCTACTGATTGAGCCACAGCCGCTGCCCTGCTCCCCATATATTTTTTACTCAGATGCTAGGATTCTAGGATTTTCCAGCGGTAGTTAGAGAAAAAAATAATGAATATTTTGTTTTAAAGAGCTCATAGGAAGGCACTAACAAAAAAAGGAAGACATGTTCATTTGAAATGAAAGCATTCAGTTTTAGGGTCAGGGTAACCTTTAATTTACACGTATTTTTTGGTGCTTCTGGCACAACTCAACATTATTTCTGGAGAAATCTTGTTCAGAAAGGAACAGAAAGATTTGTGATTCCTGAAGAACTCTCAAGAAGCCTTTCTGAAGTAGAAGAAAGTAAGATGTGGAACCAGTCTCCTTACATCTGGAAGAAGGACTTCGGTAGACATAGTGGGGGAAATGCTTGAAGTGGCAAAGGTGCTCTTGACGCTGTGGTATCTGCTGAATTTTACCTTCCACTACTGAGCTCCCCCTCTGGGGGCTTCTTTAATGTGAAGGGATGCCAGGTCTGTGTGCAGTGATTTTTTTTTTCGCCCCCCAGAACTGAGAGAGGACATTTTGAACCTAAATCATGTGACCAACAGTATGAGAGGCTTAATAAATACACACTCTGGCTATAACCACATGATACCAAAGCCCTCATTAGTTCTAACAGTTCAGAAGAGATTAAAAATTGGTATAGGGTCAGATGTGGCTCAACTGGTTGGGTGTCTGTCTCCCATATGGAGGGACCTGGGTTCGATCCCCGGGAACTCCCGGTAAAAAAAAAAAAAATTGGTATAGTGCAGACTCCCCTTCCTCCCACGTCCTCAGATTTCATGAGATTGATGTTTCCAGCCATTTATTTTGTTGTCATGTAGAGGCAGCCCATGGTTTAGTTTCTGACTCTCTGTTGATATTTTGCTTTGGTGATCTGCTAAGAACACTTGCTCTGATGAGAGTGAATTCTCCTGGGGGTATATTTCCACATCGGTTTGGGGCATGACAGAAGTTTATCCTGTCATCAGGTAAAGAGAATGATGCCAAAAGGATGTGGCTTAATGAGCTAATAGCAGTGATTCTACACTTATCTCTAGAAGGGGCTTAGGTTCCAGTGTGTTTTTGTAAAGCAATAATTCATTGTTGACTTCTTCCTAACTATACCTTTCCTAGCTATGAAGAAGTACAGGTAATCTCTTTAAGTAATAAAGGACATTTAATGAGAACAATACTTGCTTTCATGTTGAAGATTTTGAGGTGAACTTTGGCAGTCTGGACTTAAGTATGAACTACTATCCAATTTTAGCTTTAATAACAGTCCCTTGCCTTAATAGCATCTTACAGATTTTGAAGCACTTTCGTATACATTATGCCATTTTATTCTTGAGACAACTCAATGAGGTGGTTAGGGCAGGTATAATAATCCTTAGTTTAAAGATAAGGGGTAGGTGCCTTTATATTAACCCTTTAGTGCTAGGACTGGAGATCGGAATTCATGTTTTCTGTGCAGTAAGTGTAGATACACGAACACGACTTCTGTATCATGCTTTTTAATTTTTATTATAAAGTATTAATTTTACATTTTATTGCTTAGGGTTTTCTATGATTTTCTGATGATTTCACAATGTAGGTATTGTCTCCCCTACAAGATTATCAGCTCTCTGATGGTAGGGGACAAAGTCCTTTAAGTATATGGAGTTATGCACACAGACCTCATGGGGGTGGCACACATGGTTTGAGGAAAGGTCTGGAGATTCAGCCTTGATACTACACACTGGCTCTGTGACAAAGGGCAAGGTGCTCACCCTCTCTGGAGATTACAAGTTCTCAAGCAACAATAATGGAAGCACACTGAGCAGACACAATGCTTAATAAACATGAGCTATATTAAATAGTACTAAGAAGTGGGAACTCACACAAACACATATGGAGTATTATTAATTAAAACCTTTTTATTATAGAAAGTTGAAAACACATTTGAAAGTACAGAGAAAAGCATAATGAACTCCCACATACTCGCCACCTAGCTTCAACAATGATTCTCTTAAGTCTTATTTCATTTATATCCCCATCCATTCTCTGCCCATCCTGGATTACTTTGAAGCACAGCCAAGAATCCTACCTTTTTATCTGTAAATATTTTTGCATCTCTCTCTAAAAGACAGGGACTATTAAAATAAAATAAAACCACAATATTGTCATCACACCTCAACAAAATTAACAATAATCCCTTAATATCATCAGATATCTAGTCAGGCTTATAAAATTTCCATTTGTTTGTTTGAATGAGGATCTACATTGTTTGACATATGTCTTAATGGTCTTCTAATCTACAGGTTCTTACACCTACTTTAATTTTTTTCCTTGCAATTCTTGTTGTTGTTGAATAAACTGAATTGTTTGTCATATAGCTTCCTGTTTGAATTTTGCTGCTTACTTTCTTGTGGTGTCTCCTCAAGGTGACCAGTGAGATTTAAAAAAATCACTAAGAGGGGAGAGGATGTAGCTCAAGTGGTTGAGCACCTGCTTCCCATGTACGAGGTCCTGGGTTCAATCTCCAGTGCCTCCTAAAAACAAAACAAACTAACAAATGAAAAAAACAACATTCATTGGGGAGCAGATGTAGCTCAGTGGTTGAGCACCTGCTTCCCACGTACAAGGTCCTGGGTTCAATCCCTGGTACTTCGTATTAAAAAAGTTCTTAAGAACTCATGGGTTTAATCCTATTTGATGTGTTTCAACCCATTGCAATGATTAACCTTACTAATGCTCAAATTGTCCCATCTTTAGCTAGTTGGGTCTTCTTCAAGTTGGCTCCTGAGTTTTTTTGACATGGCCACAGTAGTCTTTGATAGCTTCCCTGCTTTTTGGTATAATGAGATGTTCTAGGCTTGCCTTATACTTTTCCTGCCCCAGACATGGACTCAGCCATTTCTCTAAGAAATGGTATTTAGCAGTCACAATCTGGGCAGTAGGTATGTTCAATATAATGGCTTAGTCATTGCTTCTAGGTCTGTTCAGTACATAGGACTAGGAAATTTTTCATTTTAGATAAAATACATCATTAGTTCATACAAATTCAGAGTAACAGTTTTTTTTTTTAAACCTCATCAATCTGAGAACTTATCTCTTTTCTTCTAAGCTAAATGTTCTGGTTCTCAATGACATCAACATAATTAATTGCTCATCTGTTTTTTCCTCCACGATGCATATACAACAGTCTCAGAAAAACTATAGTAATACCATAACAATAATAAATTACAGAAAATGTTTTTTCCAGGTTTTTTTGGTCATTAGGATATGTCCCATTAGAGATGTTCAAATTATTGTATTTTAAATTCAGTTGGAAAGTTCTTCTTTCTGTTATTGTGCCACCAACTGGACATACATTTAAGTTGTTTCATTTTACTTTTGATTTTTATGAATTGATATTTTGTAAATACTATTTTTTTTCTTGTAAATACTATTTTGTTTTATAATTATGTAAAATATTTACTTGGTCTGAAAGTTAAATCCATAAAATAAGGCACATTCAATGAAGTGTGTCTGCTCTATCCTATTTCTTCTCCTCTCCCCCATAGGTAAGCATTTTTTTCTTTTCATTTAGTTTTTGCATTCCTTTAAAAATATATAAGCAAATTATAAAATTATTATCCTCCTTTCTTTGATAAAAAATATGTTTTTTTTTTTTTATATTCATATGCCTCATACTATATTATCTTTAATCTGGTCTCTCTCCCTCTCTCCTCCACTACCCTTTTCCTGTCCGGTACATGTTTTGGTATTTAGGAAAGTTTGAAATTGTGTGCTAATAGTTACTTTTATACCAAACTTTAAATGATATCCTTAGCCACATTTTTTTTTTTGCTATTGTCTTTTGGTTTTCTACTAAAAGGATGTTGAAATTAGATAATAACCTCTTCATTCCCATGTGTTCTCAGCTTCTGATCTGAAGTAATATTATCTTTTCACTCCTAGTTAATACCTATAATGCAATTCTACTTTTCATAGATGATCTCAGTATTTGAAAGATGCATATATTATTTATGTTGTCAGAGTTTATAGCTATTATACATCTATATTGTTTCCTTTATAACCATCACTTAGTCTTATTTTATTTTATTTATTTATTTCTCCCCCACACCCCTTGTTGTTTTGTGCTCACTGTCTGCTCTCTGTCCATTTGCCGTGTGTTCTTCTGTGTCGCTTGTCTTCTCCTCAGGAGGTACCGGGAACTGATCCTGAGACCTTCTGGAGTGGAGAGAGGCACTGAATCTCCTGCATCACCCCAGCTCCCTGGTCTGCTGTGTCTCTTATTGTCTCTCCTCTGTGTCTCTTTTTGTTGTATCACCTTGCTGCGCCAGCTCTCCGTATGGGCCAGCACTCATGTGTGGGCCAGTTTGCCCCATGAGCCAGCTTACTTTTCACCAGGAGGCCCCCGGAAGTGAGCCCTGGACCTCCCATATGGTAGGTGGGAGCCCAATCACTTGAGCCACATCTGCTTCCCCATCACTTAATCTTTGTCTTATACATTTAATGCTCACCAACTGATCCTTATGTTGATGTCTCTCCATATTTCAGTAGATACCTTTAGGAAGGGTTCAATGGAACAACAATCTCTGAGTTCTTGCAAGTTCATAGTTTGTCTGTGGCCTTTATATTTGAAGGTCAGTTTGACTTAAAATCCATAACTTACGTTTTCTTTCCTTGAGTTGTTTAGCCATATTACTCAATTACCTTTAGCCATAAAACACTGCTGTCAAAAAAGTCTGATGATAATTTGCTTTTCTTTCCCTTATAAATGACTTGGTCCTTTTAGCTAGATGCCTAAAGACATTTTTCTTTCCTTTTTTTTTTTAAAGTCCGGTTTTAATAGGATATGTTTTGATGTTGGTTATTCTGGCCTATTTTCCCAGGTATACCCTGTGCTATTTCCATATGTTGTTTTGTAGTTTCAAGCTTTTTGCTTATTTCAGGAAAGTTATTTTTAAACTAATAGCATTTAGTCTATCTTCTGTCATTGCATTGTTTTTCTTCTTCAGGGTCTTGTATTATACAAATGTTGGATCTTCTTGCCTGAGGAGTTATAATTGTCATGTTTTCCTCAACTTCCCTTTACCTTTTTCTTCATTTCGTTTTGATTTAAACTTTTCCCCTACCTACCACTTTTTATTTCTCTTAAGGCATTATCTGCTTCTGTTTTCCTTATGGTAGAGTCTTCATTTCTGTAATAAATTTTTCTTTTGTTTCTAAGCACTATTGCTTCCCTTTTTGATCTTACTTTTCTCTATCTCATTTCTGAGTTTTCCTATATGGTTTAAGTTGTTGTTTCATAAAGTTTATTATTTTTTTCTTTTAGTTTAAAAAAAGCAGATTATAGTTCCATGTATTCCTAGTTCCTTTTCATTGCCTGATGGGATGTTGTTCTTTTGCTTATTCTTTTTTTGTCCTTAGAATAACTCTGCAGGGGTTGACTGTGATCCTTTTCTTAGGCACATTATTTAAAGTGAAATGAGTTTTCTTGTACTTTTGGGAGGGAAGAATGGGCCACCATAGTTTTAATGAAACAGTGGCTCTGGAGCTCCCTCTTGTGTTGCTTTTGTGAGGTGATCATGTACTTTGCCTAAGATCTGCTTCCCCTGCTCTCCTGGTTTATCTTGACTTTCTCTTTCCTTTTCCCTCATTTTTCTTATCCTGCTCTTTTGGATTCTGCTCCAAGAAGTTTCTCCTCAGAGTGGAGCTTTGTTTGGGAGGGGAACTTGGGTTTGTTATTTTGGGGAATTTACAGGATCCAAACTTCTCAAGCACCATCAAACCTTAAATATCTTTGTAGTCTCCTTAAGCAAACCTGCAAATTGCGTCTTACAGAACCCCTTCCTAGTTTTGGTTGCTATACTCAGGTTTTAGGTGCTGTCATTGTTGTTTCTATGTTAGTTTTTATTGGGTGATTAAAATTAAAAAGAAAATGCTACTACCATTGCCATCTTTATAGAATTATCTTACTTTAGTTTTTGTATTCCACTTATTGTAAGTTCAGCACCTTTCTATAAAATTAGGAGCAATTTTAAAAATATTTTTTAAAATTTACTTTATTTTTCTTTATTTATGTCCTCCCCCCCATGGTTCTCTCATTTGTCTGCTCATTGTTTGCTCGCCTTCTCCAGGAGGCACTGGAACTGAAGCCAGGACCTCCCCCACATGGGAGGCAAGTGCCCAATGGCCTGAGCCACATCCACTCCCTGTGGTGTCTGCTGGCTTGTGGCATCTGCTTGTTGCGGTGGGGGCAGCATCTGCTCATCTTCTTTTAGGAGGTACCGGGACCTGAACCCAGGACCTCCCATGTGGTAGGCCAGCGCTCAAGTAGTTGAACCACATCCGCTTCCCTAAGAGCCATTTTACATTCCTTTTCCTGTAAATTGTCTATTTTTATCTCTAGCCTATTTTTCTTTTTTTAGAACTGAGATAAAATTCACCAATTTAACCAGTTTAAAGGGTACAACCCAGTGGTTTTTAGTATATTCAGAATGTTGTGCATCTATCACCACTATATAATTACATTTCCATCCTCCCATAAGAAACCCTGCAACTTCCAATTCTCCCTTCCCCTATCCCCTAGCAACCACTGATCTACTTTCAGTCTTTATGGATTTGCCTATGCTGGATATTTCATAGAAATAGAAGGAATGATATAATCTGTGGACTTTGATGTTTGGCTTCTTTCATTTAACATAATGCTTTCAAAGTTCATTTATGTTGTAGCATGTATCAGAACTTTGTTCTTTTTATGGCTGACTTCCATTGTATGGACATACCACATTTTGTTTATCCATTTATCAGTTGATAGACATTTTGGTTGTTCCCACCTTTTGGATATTATGAATGGTGCTGTTATGAACATTCATGTACAAATATTTATGTGAACATCTATTTTCAATTCTCTTGGGTATATATCTAGAATTAGCATTGCTGGGTCATATGATAACTCTGTCTTTAACATTTTGAGGAACTCCCAAACTGTTTTCCACAGCAGCTTCACCATTTTACATCCCCATCAGTGGTGTATGAGGGTTCCAATTTCTCCACATCCTTGCCAACACTTTTCTGTCTTTTAAATTTTATTTTTATTTTTTATTAATTTTAAAAATTATAGACATCCTATTGGGTGTGAAGTGGTATCTCATTGCATTTTTTTTTTTTTAACTAAAAACATTTTTTTATTAGTAGATTGTAGCAGTTTGATGTAGTTGTGACTTCCAAAAATAGATATTGGATTATGCTTGTAAGCTGGTCTGTTAATCTGGGCATGATTGGGTTATGATTTTGGGGCGTTGACTGGGCCACATCAGTAGGGCATTGAGCCCCACCCCTTGGTGGGTGGGGTCCATGGCAAAGGACAGACTTGAAGTAGTTTTTTTGAAAAAGTTGGAGTTCTGATGTTGGAGTCTTGAGCTGGAGCCCCAGGAAGTAAGAGAGCTTGGTTATGAGGAAGGAGAGAAGGCCCCAGGAAAAGAGATGAGCCGTTCGCCTGAGAGTCTACAGCTGGCCTTGTGGAGAGAGACAAAGCCTAAGGAGCCTCATAGTCTACAGCTGACCTTGTGGAGGAAATAGAGTACCTGAGCCTGGAGAGAAATGGAGCCCCAGGAAGAGAGGAACCCAAGAAGCCTGTACCCTGGCAAACGTCTTGCTCTAACACGTGGCAATGGACTTTGGTGAGGGAAGAAACTTATGCTTTATGGCCTGGTAACTGTGGACTTCTACCCCAAATAAATACCCTTTATAAAGACCAACCGATTTTTGGTATTTTGCATCAGCACCCCTATGGCTGACTAATACATGGATGTACATCCAGAGAAAGAAACAAGCTGTACCCAGATCTCATTGTGGTTTTGATTTACATTTCCCTGATGAAAAATGATGTTGAGCATCTTTTCATACGCCTATTGGCCATTTATTTATATGTCTTCTTCAGAGAAATTTCTATTCAAGTTATTTGCCCAGTTTTAACTGGGCTCTTTGCCTTTTTGTTGTTGAGTTGTAGAAGTTCTTTATATGTTCTAGACATTAGATGCTTATCAGATATTTCTTTGCAAATATTTTCACCCATTCTGTGGGTTGTCTTTTCACTTTCTTGATAATGTCCTTTGATGCAGAAACATTTTAAATTTTGATGAAGTTCAATTTATCTATTTTTTTCTTTTGTTACTTGTGCTTTTGGTATCATATCTAATAATTCATTGCCAAATTCAAGGTCATGAAGATTCAGCACTATGTTTTTTTCTCAGAGGCTAATAGTTTTAGCTCTTATCTTTAGGCCATTGATTCATTTGGAGTTAATTCTTTTAAATCTGGCATGAAGTAGATAAATTCATTATTTGGCATGTGGGTATCCAGTTGTCTCAGGACAATTTATTGAAAAGACTATTCTCTCCATCACAGAATGGTGTTTGCACGCTTGTTGAAAATCAATTTACTGTAGGTAATTTTTTTTTTTTTTTTTTTTTACCGGGAGGTCCCGGGGATTGAATCCGGGTCCCTCCATATGGGAGACGGACGCCCAACCAGTTGAGCCACATCCAACCCCTGTAGGTTAATTTTTGGACTCTCAATTCTATTTCATTGATCTATATGTCTATCCTTACGCCAGTATCACACTATTTTGATTACTGTAGCTTTATAATAAGCTCTGAATTTGGGAAGTGTAAGTCCTTCACCTTTGTTCTTTTTCAATATTATTTTGACTATTCTGGGTCTTTTGAATTTCCATTTGAATTTTTGGAAGCACTTGTTCATTTCTACAGAAAGAGCCATTGGAATTTTATAGGGATTGCATTGAATCTGTAGAGGAGTTAGGGAGAACTATCATTTTAACAATTTTAAGTGTTCCAAACCATTAAAATTGATGTTTTTCCATTTATTTAAGTCTTTAAAATTTTTTCCCACAATGTTTAATAGTTTTCAATGCACAAGCCTTGTATTTCCTTCATTAAATTTATTCCTAAGTATTTTATCTTTTTGATGCTGTTGTAAATGGAATTGTTCCTTAATTTTGTTTTTTTGATTTCTAATTGCTAGTGTATACAAATACAAGTGATTTTGTATGTTGATCTTGAATCCTGTGACTAGGCTGAGTTCATTTCTCTCTCTCTCTATATATATATATATGTTTTTTTGGTGTGTGTGATGTGTGGAACTTTAGGGTTTACTATATTTAAGATCATGTCATCTGTGAATAGAGATAGTTTTATTTCTTCCTTTTTAATAAGGATGACTTTTATTTCTTTTCCTTGCCTAATTGTCCTGGTTAGAACTTACAGTGCAATGTTGAATACAAGTGGTGAGAGCTAACATCCATTTCTTGTTCCTGACCTTAAGGGTAACACATTCAGTCTTGTACCATTAACTATGATGCTAGTGTAGGTTTTTCACAGATGTCCTTTATCAGATTGAAGAAGTTCCTTCTATTCTTAGTTTGTTGAGTGGAAGGATTTTGTATTTTGTCAAAGGCTTTTTTTGTGCATCTCTAGAGATGATCATATGGTTTTTGTCCTTTGTTTTACTAATATGGTACATTATGCTGGTTGACTTTCAAATGTCAAGTCAACCTTGCATGCCTGGGGTAAATCCCACTTGGTCATTGTGTAAAATCCTATTAATATGTTGTTGGATTTGGTCTCCTGTACTTTGAGGATTTTTGCAGCTACAGTCATGAGAAATTCCTTGTATATGATGAGTGGCTTCTCTTTTGCTGTTTTCAAGATTATATTTTGTCTTTAGCTTTCACAGTTTGACCATGTTGTTTCTCAGCGTGGATCTCTTTGAATTTATCCTACTTTGGATTTCTCTGCACTTTTTTGATGTGGAGGTTAATATTTTTCATCAAATTTGGCCAGTTTTCAGCCTTTATTTCTTCAAATATTCTTTCTGCCCCTTCCTCCATCTTCCCTTCCCAATCCCCTTCCTGTATTGTTTTTCTTTTTTACAATTCTTGCTTGTTTGTTCTTCCAGATGAACTTTAAAAGAACCTTCCTTTGTTCCTGAAAAAATTCTAATTGTACTTTATGTTGGAATTGTATAAATTTATAAATTACTTTCATGGGAACTGATATCCTAAAACATCATATGTCTTTATAATTCTTCAACTCTCTTTTTGGCACTTTAAAGAGTGCTTTTTAGTTTTCCTCATATAGATTTTGGACATTTCTTATTAAGTTTGTGCATATTTATTTTATTTCATATTTTGACATCATAAATGGGACATTCTCTTCTACTGTAACTTGTTTTTGCTTGTCTGTATGTAGCCTTATTAGTTTTTGGATGTTAATTTTATAAATCTGTTACTTTACATTATTTGTAGTAGTTCTCCCATTGATTTTTTTGGTGTTTATAAAATATAGGGCATATTATATTTTGCTTGCTTTGGCAAGGACTGTGAAAGGCCCGTGATACCAAAGTCCTGGACATGAGTATTCAGAAAGAAGATCTCACTAACCAACTTGCTCTCTCATGCTCTTGAGCATTTCCTATGATGCTGCTTTGATTTAGGGTTTTAATCAGCATCTTAAAAAGTGAATTTAATAAGTGATGATGTTATTAGGACCTTTTTTTGCCTATGTACACACAAACACACACATACACAATCTTCTGTTTTGCTTTTGAGAAATAGATGTATGTACAGAGTTGAACATATTCTACACAGTGAAATCATCAGGTAGGTTAGTGCAGTACAGTGGAAAAGGGCATCAAATTCCTCACCTCTTGTTTGCTAAAGCTGAGTAGTTAACACTCTCCACTTTTAAAATGCAATTTTGTGCTTAAGATTGCATGTTATTCTCATGGTAATCTGAAGGAAGCAGGTAGGGAATTTGCTGTCCCCTGCTAATTTCTGAGAAAACAGAGACTCACAGGTGAGACAACTGGTGAAGGGAGGAGTATGGATTAGAACTCAAATTTTTGAGTTTTAATGCCCTTTCGTTCCAACAAATACCTTCAAACCCTTAGACTGCTCTTAAAGCCTATTTCTTACACATCCTCAGAGGAAATGGGAAACAGCTGCTCAGCATTCCCAATTATAATATCCCTTCATATGTATGAGTCCTGAGATTTTGTTCCCTTCCAGTTTCCCCTTCGGCAGGTTAAATAGCCCTGATTCCTTTCCTCATAGAGTTTATCCCCCAACTCTTTTGTCAGTTTTAACAAAGAGGTTGTGAATCTTGGGTTCCTGTTCAATGGAGCTCTTCCTCATTATTTTGTAACCTTTGTACCTCCTTCCAGGGAGAGTTAAATAAAGCCTGAGGATTTTTGATATGAATGTCTGGCAGGTTTGCGCTCCACAGAAAGGTTTCCAGCAGGGCTCACTGATGAAAGCCTCCGTCCAACTACTGAGCCTCATTCATGGGGAATGAAAGGCAGCGGCACTTCTGCTGCCTTGAAACCCGCGAATTGGAACGGTGCCCACATGAAGGCCCAGATTCAAGGCCAAGCCCCATTTTGGCAGGAAGAGATAGGTTGTAATAAGAATATTTAAGAGCGAGGAACCACTGGCTAGTTACTTCAGGTGAACAATTCTTTTTGGAAAGACATCATTCTTTCAGCTTGTTATCATGTGTAAAAATTACCTCTGACCCAGAATTTCCTTATTGCACCTGAGCCAGCCTGAAAATGGAGGAATTAAACCATAAAATATAAGCAGTAAAAAGGAGACGAAGCCTGGTGTGTTAACAGCTATGCAGTGTTCTGGATGTTAAAGCATGAAGCATGTCAAGCATGCTTCAGTGATTTTTTAAAAAACGACACCAAAAGCAAACAAAAAAAGACCACACCAGATGTGACTTCTCTTTCAGCATCCTAGGCTTCTCTTTCTAGCCCCTTCTTTCTGTACCCACAAAAAGGTACCAGATTTGGATGATGGGAGGGTGCTTTCTCCATCGGTCAGGTTACACTTTTTTTCTCTTTCTGGATGTGCTGTGTGGCTGATATGGTTGCCCTTTAGAGAACACTGATCTATGAGTCAGAGAAAAGGGTTCATGCCAGCCTCTCAGGAGAAAGCCTTCCCCGAAGAAAATATCTGCATGAGCAGCTTCTCCCCTGTTAATGAACAGAGTTACTCTAGCTGAGCACCTACCCCTCTTGTGTTCTCCAGTTATTCCCTCACTGAACAACTTTAGGAAAATGTTAGAGCCACTGGCTCCTGAAAGGAAGACTCTTCTCAAGGTTAGCATCATCCCAGGTCCCTGAGAGAAAGTGAAAAAGTGGGAGGAGTTTGAGGGGTACCCTTTGTGTGTTCCTCATCTTAGAGGGAAGAACTGAGACTGATATAACGTTCTTATTTATTTGCAAAGGATTTGGATAAAGAGGTGGGGCGAACTTTCCAGAAGGGAGGAATGTGGGGAATAGAGGGTAAAGGTATGAAGTACAGTGAGGTTAAGTGAGGACCATGAACTACTTGCCCTGGACCAGGGCAGATTGATTTGGGGTGAGTGGGGCCTCTGTTGCTTCTTGAGTAGGAAAAAACATGATAAAAGTAGCATTTTAGAGATGCTAATGATGTGTGGAGCATGATCTGAGGCAGCAGTGAAAGTGACAGGGAGAGGATGATGCCAACACCTATCATGAAGGGAATTTGCTCTGACCTTTGATTAAAGGGACTGTCATAGAGTAGAGTAAACACTTGTCTGAGAATTAAAAGTTTATTTTGAATTTTTGTTCTGCCTTTAACTAGTTGGATAACCTCAAGAGACACTTCTCTGAGACTCTTAAATCAGAGTTGCAAACTGGATCTGGCCTGTGCATCAATTTTCACTTGAAGACACATTTATTTTGGCTAACAGAATGTTTTAAAAACATGTAACTGCCATTAGCCAGGCATGCTCTCAGTTTTCCAGTCTCCACCCTTCCCTATGGCAGATCCAGCTTTCTTCATACTTTTATATCACCAGCCTAGCCTCTCTAGCTGTGCAATCTCTGCTATAAATCTTGTTAAAATAAATATTTATGTTTGCCTAGTTTGTTGTTGCCCATTTTAGGTTAGAAGTTCTTAAGAGCCAGGAAACTAACTTATTTTCTTCTAGCAGAATCTTAAAGACAAATTTGTGATTGATAATTACCAGTTGAAAATATTCAAGCATGCTAACACAAATCCTCTTCCTTCCCCTTGCTTCTTCTCTACTTTCTGGGAAAACCTACCGCAGTCAGAAAGCATGTTTGGAGGGGAGTGGGGGAATTGTCATAAGATCAGATTTTATTTTTTCTGACTTTCCCTGCTTCAATTTGAACCTTTCATATATTTAGAGCCACCAACACACAAGTACCTGTGTTTGGAAGAAAACTGGTTCTGGCTCCATTTGTTAATTTATGAGAGTATTTTGGGGATTGGGAAGAAGAGAGATTAGGCATAAAAATAGAGCAGGAATGGATCCCAGAGATTATCCAGCTCAACACCTTTATTTTGCAGAGGGGAAAAGTGAACCCCAGAGAGGGCAAATGCCTTGCTTAATGTCCCACCTCCAGGCCAAGAACCCAGTACTCCCTCTGTTGAGTTCATGTCTTCATTGACTCAGTGTTCACATAATGTTTGTAAGAAAGATGCTACATTCTTTTTTTCTCCTCCTCATTTTCCTTCCTTCTCTTCCTCTTTCTCCTAAAATAAATTCTTCATCTTTATCTCCTGCTCTCAGATTGACAAAGTCATACATTTTAGAACTGGAAGAAGCTGTAGAGAACCTCTCCTTTATGGGGTTCTGTCCTGTTGTTACCAGATTTTGTCTAGGTTCTTGATTATGCTGCAGAAATGAATTCCAAGAGCACATCACATTGGTTAGGCCAGTAATTTATTAAGGTACAGAGGGAAGAGAAAGGGTAGGAAATAACAGATCATAGGTCCCAGGTAGAGAGGAAGGGGTTGAAAAGTGATAAAGAGGGCTGATTTACATGCTACAATTTCCTGTTATAGATTATAAATACCCAGGTTTTACTTGTGTATTGATCCAGGCAGAGGCGAAGAAGGCCAGAACAGGGGTCTTAAGGTGGGAGAGAGAGAGAGAGAGAAAGAGAGATTCAGCCTTTGTACTTGCCTTTAAATCATTAATTATTCTGCCCCTTTGCTAATGGTATGGGAGGAGTCCTAGCTCTTTGCTGACTTGATTGATTATCCCACCTATCAATCCCCCAGAAAGGCTCAATGATAATGTCCCTGGAGAATATCTGGGGCTTCTCCTGGCTTCCAGAGGAAACCTCATTCTGAATGGGATTCTTGCGAGGGTCTTCCAGCAGCCATCTTGAGGGTATCAATGTCCACATGGACTTCTTGCCAGGTTCCAGATCCATCTCTTGATTCTCTATTTTACTAGCCTGCTTCATTCCCCCCTCAGAGAGTTTACACATTTATTCTTAAAGGTGTGCTGAAGGGAGATAGTCATTTTTCTGTAATTACTTCCTGCTGGTTAGGGGCAGTAGGGCCTACTGATAAGGTGTAAAACCCTGTGGCTGTTCTATCTTGGTTGGAGGAAGATGGATCTGGCATCCTGGGCGAAGCCGATGAAGACTCCATATCGCTAACAAAATGTTGGTTCTGGAAGAAACAAACTTGATTAGAATTTTGAGGATATATGGTCCCACTAGAGGATACTGGACCACAAAAGTAGAAAAGGCCAGGTGCCTGCAAAGGCTGCATTTTCCCGAAGTTGATGGGAAACAATATTCTTCTTTCAGTTATTTTATGCTGTTGGCTAACTCTAGGAAGAGATTGCAATAGGCCACAGGGTTAATAAATTGCCAATCCCAGTTCCTATGGTAGAGGAGAGGAATGAGAAGAGGCATTGCCCTTTTTAGTTATTATATAATATAGGGAGAAATTTACAGGAAGTGAAAACAGACAGGGTTTTCTTAAAGGGGTGTCTGGTTTTTCCCTCCCCCTAGCAATAGGCATTTGGGCTAGAGTTAGAAGGAACAGCTGTATTTGACACAGACACTACTTAGCTTTGTTTCCTGAAGAGGTATTTTAGGCCGTCCAATGACTGGCACTGGTGCATTCCATCAGATGCTTCTGGTGAGCTTTCACTTTCCTGGGCAGCTGGCTTTACTCGGGATTAGTGCACTAAGCTGGAAATTCCTTTAACTTTAATAGCTGTGGGAGTGATCAGAACTACAGAATAAAGTTCCTTCCATTTTGGCTCTAATTGAAAGAGAGGCATGTTTTCTTGCCAAGTTTTGATCGGAACCTGGTTTCCAGGTCCTGGGTGAGGAAAGGCTGCCCATGGACCATCTCAAAGGGGCTAAGCTGAAGTGGGTCTTAGCCACCTCACTTGCTATTTCTCTTCTGGTGGGAAATGCTTAGCCCTGGCAGGATGGCATGTGGGTTTGCCAGTCATCCCCAGGGTATGAGTGGGACAGGATCTGGATAAGGGCTAAGAGGGATACCTGGGTTAAGCACATTCATTATTAACTACTTAGAAAATGAAGTTTACCAGGACTTTTTTTTTTTTTAATTTATTTTTTTATTGTGGGTAAAAATCAAAATTTTCACAATATATACCAATATTTGTAAAATGATATATAAATATATATGCATATATGTGCATTTGCTTACAAAAATGTTATATATATATATATATATTTAAGAGGTGCTTATCTTATCTAAATATTACACGGAACCTACAGGGATTCCCATGTTCCCCACCTCCCACACCTCCCACCACATCCCACACAAACATCTCCCACAAGTGTGGCCCATAACCCTCAATGGACTTACACATCCTGGGGCCTTGCCATCAACCATAGACCACAGTTCACAGCGTATACCACACTCTCTCCCACACAGTTCTGAATGGTGTGTGCTGATTTAAAATGGCCTACATCTGTTGCCACAACGGCACTCAGGATAACCTCCAAATCCCGAAGAAGCCCCTGTATTTCAATTGCACATCCCCTCCCTGCCCCGAAAGTGTCCAGTGATCACTGGCTCCACCTCACTGTTATAATTACTTCCATTGCTAGAGTCACCATATGTGTACAACAGAATACCATTAAGTCCACTCTAGTCCATAGTTCTTTCCCCAATCCTGAGGGGACTGGGATGGTGATTCCATCCACCTCCAAGTGAGAGAGGGCTTATATCCCATGGATATGGTGGGTGGGATGATCCTGCCTGCAGATGCAGGCCCTCTCCATTCCCTGGGATGGCCGTTGCCCATCGTTGTCTCCTCGCCAGGTGACTTGGATGAGTCCATTGAGCTGTAGGGTAGGAGTTGCAGCTCCACCGAGATTCTACGCACACCTGGCACATAGGTAGGCCAGAGGCTCCAGTCTCTGGAAGTACACCTAAAAACTCCAGCATCACATATAGGTTTGAATAGAAGGAATTGATGAACCATGTGCAGGGAGGACTTATTTGAGTCCAATTCTGTCACTCTCAGGAGCACAGATTCCAAAATAGAGCCCACTGATAATTATCAGGACTTTTAACACGTTCAACGTCCCTCTGCAAATGATCCAGAATAGAGGCTGCTCTTGGCTATACTGTGGCATGTAGACCAACAGTAGGCAGAATTTCCGATCTCTGAGAAGGCACTCCTATGGGGACCATGCCCATTATTCTAGGAAGGATGAAGAAGCGATTTTTAGTTGACTGACCTGGTGTTCCAGAGTCCAAGTCTGACTAAAACATTTACCACTCCAAATAATTTTGGAGCTGATGCTCTGGTCTCAGTGTCCTGAGAAATAATCCAGAGCCTTGCTGACGGGCATTCCCATGGCTGACATAGATCTTGGGGGATGCCCAAAAACTCCGAAGTTCAGAACAAAGTGCCCAAGCCAAATTGGTGGGAGATGGGAGCAGTTGCCCAAACCAAAGTGCCTGATCTGAGTTTCAGAGGACATTTGGCTGCTCTCTGAATGGAAGGGCCCAAGGAATGGGGGCCATTCAGAGTTTACTGCTCTGGTTCTCAGCACTCCTACATTCCAGGGTCCAAGACTGACTTCACTGTTATCCAAACTAAAGCTCCTGAGCTAAGTCTCAGGGGAAGTTTGGTTGCTCTCTGAATCAAAGTGCCCAAGGCTTCTTAGGTCTTGGGAGACATTCAGAGTTACTTCTCCAGTTCCTGCCACCCTGGGAATCACAGAGACCCTGTCCCCGGGCGTTTCCAGGGCTGTTCTGGACTTGGAAGACAGACCGAATACATCGAATACATGGGGTGGTTTCCAGGCCGAATATTGCTCCTTCTTGGAGAAGGGGCAAAAAGCTTCTTCTTCCTATTCTTACAAAGGTCTTAAAAGCAGTCCTAGTGTTATGACTTTACTGTCTGGGAGTTTCCCAGTTAGACCAGCCATCAAAAGGCCATTAAGTGATTAGAGATCAATTGTTCTAGCTAACAGGCCTTGGGGTCCTGGGGCAATAACTTCCTTACTAGCAAAGGCATTTTCAGTTTTACAGTTTTTAAGACATTCCAAAGCATTTTAGCATAAACCTGTAATGAGAAATTCAGTAGTAGGAAGTAGGAAGGTAAAACATGGAAAAGGTTAATTATGAAGGGAGTCCTGGCCTTTGACCCTCCTGGGAAAGGGACTTCCATGGCAGCCATCTCTGGCCCTGCCCGCTGCCTTCCCACCCCATCCCAGACCAGGTAGCCAGGTGTGGTGGATAGGAGGGCGGGCATGCAAAGGCGTGGACTTGTGGGGAGGTACAAGCCCCCAGCTCTGAGTCATTGCCTGCTGCTGAAGAGAGAGGGTGGAAGAAGGCAATGGCAGCCATGCCCAAGGGCAAAGCCAATGGCTGCTAAAAGGTCTTGAAAAAGCAGCTTCACAGTGCTCAGAGCTCAGCGGGGGACCTCTGTCTTGGCAAGGCCCTGCTTTGAGCCCCTGCCCTGTGCCCCAGCCATCCTGGCTGGGGTCAGATCTCACAAGCCTGGGTGCACAGCATGGATGCGGAGAGTTCCTGCACCCCAGCCTCTTCCCTCTCGGGATTACGTCCCATTGGAGTTCATAGGTGAGCCCATTTAAAATGGATAAACAAAAGAAGGCATTAAACAGGCTGTAGGACATAGTTTCACTCACCATTTACCTCCTGGCTGGCTCACCAAATAAGTTACTGGATTTTGTCTAGGTTCTTGACTATGCTGCAGAAATGAATTTCAAGAGCATATCACATTGGTTAGGCCAGTAATTTATTAAGGTAAGGAAGGAAGAGAAAGGGGAGGAACTAACTGATCATAGGTCCCAGGTAGAGAGGAAGGGGCTGAAAAGTGATAAAGAGGGCTGATTTACAGGCTACAATTTCCCATTACAGATTATAAATGCCCAGGTTTTACTTGCACATTGATCCAGGGGTCCAAATGTGTGTGTGTGTGTGTGTGTGTGTGTGTGTGTGAGAGAGAGAGAGAGAGAGAGAGAGAGAGAGAGAGAGAGAGAGATATTTAGCCTTTGTGCTTGCTTTTAAACCATTAATTATTCTGCCCCTTTACTAATGGCACAGATGGAGTCCCAGCTCTTTGCTGTTTTGATTGATTATCCCACTCATCAGTCCCCCAGAAGGGCCCAATGATAATGTCCCTGGAGAATATCTGGGGTTTCTCCTAGCTTCTGGAGGAAACCTCATTCTAAATGGAATTCTTGTGAGGGTCTTCCAGCAGCCATCTTGGGGGTATCAATGTCTATGTGGACTTCTTGCCAGGTTCTGGATTCATCTATTGATTCCCTGTTTTACTAGCCTGCTTCACTGTGGCTCATCCACACATATGAAGTCCTACAGGGGCTTTGGCTGAAGCCCAAGAACCTTAAGGTACAAGAAAATTCCGCATTTATGTGCATTTCTCTGGGAAGAGGATCTATAGGCTTCATCAGATTCTCAGAGGGGTCCCTCAACCTAAAGATCAAGTAAGAGTCACTGACCAATTTCCTCATTTTATAGATGAAAAAAATCATTGTCCCAAGAAGTCAAAATAACTCATCCAGTATCACATAACTATTTCATGGCAGAACCAGGACTAGAAACCAGATCTGGCTTCCAATGCAAGGATTTCTCTGCCACATCAAGAAAGCAGGCTTAGTTTCCAGTTTTAATGAAGTAACTTATGTGTAGTTGTAAGGTTTTCTTAAATCCATATTCCATGGATGGTTAATGAATTAGAAACAAATTGCTAATAAAATGATAAAATTTCAACTTATCACCAAACCCAAACCAAATGCTTTCTAAGTTCCATGTGCTCCAATCTGAGTATGTGAATGCAAATCGGGGTGGGGTTGGGGTTGGAGAGACAGGGAAAGAGAGAGAGAGAGAGAGAGAGAGAGAGAGAGAAAGAGGTCATGCATATTGGGATAGGAGTAAAGGAGGGAAAGAAGAACAAGAACTTCCAAATTAGCAATTATTTTTCTCCTCTCTAACTCATGATGGATGATGGGAGTATCCTCCCTTGGGAGTGCTCAGGATTTCTTGAAACTCCCAGAAAGTCAATTCTGCTACTGCTTTCTTTCCCAGTCAAGAAAGTATACAAGATGCAAGAGAGAATGATGTCATTAATGATTTCAACATCCCCGATGCCTGACCGTGAAGCTGTAAACACAACAGATACTATGCTCAGAACCACCATGCCACGGGGTACCCTGTCCTAAAGCCTGCTGCTACCAATCCACTAGTCTAAATAAAGCTGGAAGAAGATAATGTTTTCCACAATACTACAGATTAACTCCTATTTCAACACTCCTCACTGAATCTTAACACTGTCTGGGTGTTATGGCACCTCCCTGTGGACTGCATTATCTAGCTATGATCTTTTATCTTGGTTTCTACATTTCCATTTAGCTATTTCACCAGGTAGTAGAGACTTGTAGCCTCATTGTCTACATTAATGTAAATTGTCTACTTTTCAGACACAAATGCCAACTCTTTCCCAAATGCTCTGCTCATAGTTGGCTTATTGATTGTTAACAACCATGGATGCATTTTTAATTTCTCTGAGCAGAGGTACAGTTTTCAATATGCAGAGAGAAGCCTTTTTTTTCCCCAATGGTGATAAAGATGATAGTTCAATCTTTTTTCTGAGGCTCTAATATAATAGAGATGGATCATGTCCAGGCAGTTTAATCACGCCTGTAATAATGGAGGCTATAATTCTTTGGATTCTATTTTATTAGCAGTATTTAAAGATCTGCAGCAACTCAGACTGCACAGTTGGCCAAACAGTTTGACATCTCTTTCAAAAGGGAGAGAGAGAGAAGGAGAGAAAGAGAAAAAGAAAGAAAGTGGGGGGGGGGAGGGAGGAAGGGAAAAAGGAGGGGGTATGTGGCAGTTTGAGATTATTTATGAATCCCCCCAAAAGAGAAAAATTATGTTTGTAAACTGGTCTGTTCTTCTGGGTGTGATACCCCTTGATTATATTAACTTCAAAGGTTTTAAGTTTACTTGATAAAAGATTAGGACTTTGATTCGACCATGTCAGTAGAGCAAGACTCAGGGTTGCGTCCCCGCCCTTTGATATAAAATGGACACTCACTCAAGAAGACACATGGGAAGAGAGAGAGCTCCATAGATGCCAGAGGAGAGAACTTTGTCAGTTTTGATCCTGGAGCTCCCGGAGAGAGATGAGCCATTCTCCTGATAGTTTGCAGCTGAAGAGAACAGAGCAGCTGAGCTGCTGATAAGGCCTGGAAAGAAACGAGCCCTATGCCAGACTGATATAGGAAGCCCTGAAAGACTAGCCTTATGCCAGCTTACAGCTGAGATCGGAAGAAGCTGGGCCCATGAAGCCTTAAGAGGAAGAAGGAAGGAGAGACCACGCAGAGGTCACCTGCCATCTTGCTTCAACATGGCAACTGACTTTGGTGAGAAAGCAGCCTTGAGTTGGACTCTTTAGGACCTTGTAACTATAAGCTTTTACCCCAAATAAATACCCTTTATAAAAGCCAACAGATTTCTGGTACTTTGCACCAGCACCCTCTTTGGCTGATGAATACAGGGTAATAAATAGCATCTGATGGAGGCCAAGATGTTGTTCTTTAGCTATGTGGAAGCTGTGCCAGATTTCGCTACTGCATGTTGCTTGGGAGGGAGGCAGGAGAGCTGGAGGGCCAGAGAAGGAATGCAGAGGGGATGCTTTTTCTGAGGCTGGGCTACTAATCACATATCTCTGGGTGAAGGCCTTATGGGACCTTAGATACATCCCATGGAGGACATTGAGGTGAGGTTTGTGTCTGCTCTGGGGATGACTCAGGAGTTCCTTTTAAGTCTAGATTTTCTTGTTCTGGGGTCCATCCCTGAGCCAACTTTGACCTCAGAGTTATTTGGTGCTGCATGACCAGATGTCCCAGTGGGTTTTGACTCTGGTGGGCTTCTTAGTTTTACCCTTTCTCTCTGCAATCAGAAGGTCAGGTCGTGCTGCTGCTGCACTCCCCCACTGGGCTTTCAGGGACAGGCAGTGGTTTTTGACAAGACTAAGGCCTCAGCAACAAACAGAGGTATCTTTTTCAATAGTCTGGGTTTTAGCAACCATTATTAAGCTTCTGGCTAGGGTGACAAACGTGGTGTCATGTTCTAGAGCACACAGCATTTGGTAGCAGCCTACTATACTCAAAGGAAAGTGGGGATGACTTTTTTTCTATATCAAGACTATTATTTGGCCTTTAGGAAAGACCATCTGCCAGGATCCATTTCCTATGTGGAGGGAGAAAGCAGGGTGGTGTAGAGTAGGGAAACTTAAGCAGTTGTATTTCCTTGGCCTATGGATTTCTATAGGGTTTAAGTTCAAAAGTTAGGTTTCATCCTGTGAAATTCTCAATATATGAATTGCCACTGTGATATATGAATAAATCTGAGCACCTTTTGGTAGAAACGTCTTTGATTGACTTTCAGAGATTTTTTTTTGGCAGAAGCTTTTTGATTGATTTACAGAGATTTTTTGCATGATTGATACAAAAATTAGATGACGGGAATCTTAAACAGCTTGGCAGCAATGATATGTGTATACGTTTGTGTAAAGAGCCTAGGACATTGATCTTGAAAGGGTACTAGCCCCATAGCCCTTAAATGGCAGTGATTGGGGGCAGAGAGAGATTTAGAACAAGTTAGAGACTTCTGGTTTATTTCTCACTAAAATATCCACAAAGACCATGACAATATGAACATTCAGACCATTCTGAAAACTAGATAGCCAAATGAAAGAAACTGGGAGGGACTGACAATAATTATTAGGCAGATGGGGTTGGACTAAGAGAGGTCTACTCAAGCTTTAGGATTGTTTCAAAAGTAGACTGCCTGGGGGGGGGGGGCGGATGTGGCTCAAATGGTTGGGCGTCCGTCTGCCATATGGAGGGACCTGGGTTCGATCCCTGGGACCTCCCGAAGGCGCATGGGCTGCCAGGCTCTGTGTGCCGCTGAGCTGTCGGGCCCCGAGAGCCATGCAGCAGGATGATGACGTTACAGGAGAGAGATAAGACGAGATGCTCCGAAAGCTCCAGAAGCCAGGAGCTGAGGTGGCACAGGCGGCAGAATACCTCTCTTCTACATCAGAGGTCTCCAGGATCGAATCCTGGTGAAGACTGGAGGAGAAGGATGAGAAGAGATGGCAGGAAACAGACACAGAGAATTGCCCAGCGAATGGACACAAAAACAGCAAATGGGGAAGGGGGTGTTTAAAATGGATAAAGTAAAATAAATAAATCTTTAAAAAAAAAAAAAAAAAAAAAAAAGTAGACTGCCTGAAAAAAAATCAAGAGATATTGCATATCCCACCACCCTTTGTGCTCTTGCAAGAGAACTTAGGTCCTATATAATTTGAAATGATTAGTTACACATTGGGCCCCCCTCCAGACCAGAAGAGTTCATTCTTTCTCCCAGGGCTATCTTTCTACATATGGGTAGAGACTAAAAATCTCAAAAATCATCTGAGTATAACACACACGCGTGTGTGTTTATGGCACAGTAGCACAATATTCTGGGAGGTACAGTCTTTGTAAATAATACACTAGGTTGGGAGCGGAGATATGAAGAAACTTGGCATCAGTACCTGCTGAGAATTCCTGTTTTTCATGTACTACATTGGTTCAAGTACGAGTGAATAAGGAAGAAGAGGTATGAGATAGATAACTCTGCAATAAATCAAAGGATTATTAGACGAAAACCCACATGAATATGAGAATTAGCCTGGGAGGTGGGCATATCATCTTGTCTGTTGACAAACTCTGAGTCCAGATAGATGCTTCATCCAAAAAGAGAAAACAATAAAATGGGGGCACATAAAAAAATTGATACTAAGGGAAAGGCTATAGTATCTGGACAACTCAGAGGAAAAACATTCTTTAAAGATCATCTATAACTGAGCCCAGAAGAAATTTCACAAGACTTTTTGACATTCTTAAAATAGTTCTAAATCAGGAAAAAAAGCTAAAAGTGAAAAATAGCTGAAATAAAAAGACAATCAAATAATATAAAAAGAGAGTTAGATGAATTAAGGAAGAATTGCCCAGCACTAGATACAAAGGCAAAATTAACAATCACAATGAAGGAAGCAAAAGCAGAATTGTGGTTAAAAAAAAAAAAAAGTTGAATGCAAATGTTCCACAATCTTCTTTAAAGAGAATATATATACATGAAATTAACAATAATCTGTTTTTTTTTTAAAGATTTATTTATTTACTTTATCCATTTTAAACCCCCCCTCCCCATTTGCTGTTTTTGTGTCCATTCGCTGGGCAATTCTCTGTGTCTGTTTCCTGCCATCTCTTCTCATCCTCCGCCTCCAGTCTTCACCAGGATTCGATCCTGGAGACCTCCGATGTAGGAGAGAGGTATTCTGCCGCCTGTGCCACCTCAGCTCCTGGCTTCTGGAGCTTTCGGAGCATCTCGTCTTGTCTCTCTCCTGTTACGTCATCATCCTGCTGCATGGCTCTCGGGGCCCGACAGCTCAGCGGCACACAGAGCCAGACAGCCCATGCGCCTTCGGGAGGTCCCGGGGATCGAACCCAGTTCCCTCCATATGGCAGACGGACGCCCAACCATTTGAGCCACATCCGCTCCCATAATCTGGTTTTTAAATTCTAGAGTATACTAACAAAAGATTGGAAGGGGATGGAAGAAAAAGGGGAAATGGGCTTAATTTTTTATCTTAAATAGGGGCAACTAAAACATATGATAGTCTCCTGGTTCTGATAGAGAAATATGGTTAAGGAATTCTTCAGAGGCTTAAAGTTATTCAGAAAATAAAATTAAACTAATTTCCCAAATCCCAGAGAATATAAAAGCAAAAACAGAGATTAGATAAGACATAAAACTAAATTAGCATTAAGAAAGCATAGAATATTGTCATAGAAATAAGAAGAATCAAATCTGTTGCAATAATAAATATAAATGAGATAAATTTCCTTGTTAAAAGAAATAGATTCTCATTTTTGGTAAAAAGTAGAATTCAACCTTATAGTATTTAAAATTAATAAAACTAAACACAGAGATGCAAATATTTAAATGTGAAAGGATAGATATAGGTATATCATGCTAATGGAAAAAGAATCAGGGGTAATATAAATATGATAAGGCAGAATTTAAGGAAAAATTAAATGAGATTATGGGCCATTTTATGTCGACAAAATAAATAGTTGTCAAAAGAGATAGCTGTTATGAACCTTTATGAGCCAAACAATATTGCTTCAAAATATATAAAGCAAGTACTGTTAGAAGTAGAAAGAGAATCTGAACAGCATCAATAATAACATTTACTTTGATAGATACATATTTAATTTGGTTTGCAAAAATAAAGAATACATATACCTTCTCTTCTAGCATCCATGAAAATAATGTAAAAATTACCTAAACTAAAAGAAAAGTAAACAAATTTTCCAAAAATTAGAAATTAATAAAATAGAAAATCCAGTCAAATTAGAAATTATAAAACACTTTCCTAAAAAACTCTTGTATCCAAGTGGAAATTAAAACTGCCAGTAAATGTGGAGTAAAATAAGCATTGTCACAGAGCCTAATTATACTCTTGATTAATGATCTACTTAGGAAACTGGTTTCTTTTCCTCTGAATATCATTAAGAAAACACTAGAATAACCACATTCTTGGATGGTTTAAATAAGATTTCCTATAGGCCAGAGTATTCTGAGAGGTCTAAATATATTTTCTAACCTTACTAGGACATGGAACTGTCCCTTTCCAAATTTAGAAAATCAATTCTTTTAATGTAAGAACAAAATTAAACAAACAAAACTCAATCTCCCAAACAAACAAAAGCAAAAATGAACAAAAACCAAAAAGCTCAACAAAAACCAACCCTCCAAACAAAACCTGAAACAAAACAATGCAACAACAATACCAGAGTATTCTTGGGACTTGGCATGGCATAAGAAATTTTTTTTTTTGGCAAGGGAGTAAAGAGTTTATTAAGAAACAAGAAAAGAGTACACAATCTGAGACATAGATTGCAGGCATGCTACAGGGTGAGGTACATGTGTGGGGCCCCAGGTTAGGCCTTCTTAAAGTCTTTTCTCCTCCCCTTTTGTTGTTGGGGAGGGGCCCCAGCTGTTTGCTGTTCTGACTGGTTGCCCCCCTGTTATCTCTCAGGGGACCAAAGAGGAGGCCTTTTGTTTGGAGGTATCCAGGGCTTCTCCTTGACCTCAGAAAGAATTCCAAATGGGATCTCATGACTAGGGTCTTATGTGATCTTTCTAGCTTTGTTCTTTAGTAGCAGACTTCCCCTCAAGAGGTTCCAGGCAGGGTCTCATGGCCATTTTGTCTGCCGGCCATGTTGTCTGCTGGGCATGTTCTCTGCCAGGTCTCAGCTGCCTTCCCTCTTTCACTATACTAACCTGTCTCATCTCCCCCCTCAGAGAGTTTACACCCTTATTCTTAAGGGGGAGCCAAAGGACGATGGTCATTCTTCTGTAGCTGCTTCACACTGATAAGGGGGAGTAAGCCCTCCTGACAGAGTATATAACCCTCTGGCTATTCTAATGTGGTTGAGGGAAGATGGGTCTGGCAACATGGTTGGGACTGGATGAAATTCCCATGTGACTAATACCTTGTTCTGGAAGGCATTGATTCTGGAAGAAATAAACTTAGTTAGAATTTAAGATACATTGTCCTACTAAAAAGATAAAGAAGATGGTGGTAGGCAGGCCCAAAAAGGGGGCCAGTCATGACATACTGGACTATGAGAGTGAGAAAGGCCAGGTGCCTTCAGAGGCTGCATCCTCCCAAAGTTGATGGGAAACAGCATTCTTCCTTGAGTTCTTTTATGTTGTTGGTTAACCCTAGGGAGAGATTGTGGTAGATCTGCTAGATTTGGTATAAATTGCCAACCCCAGTTCTTATGGCAGTAGTTATGCCTTAGACAGCTAAGAGGGGTATGAAGAGAGGTACTGCCTTAGACATAAACTCACAAAGACAGTATAGGCAACCAGACAAGCATATGGCAAGCAAAATAAGGATGGTGCTTAAGAAAGCCATAGCATAAGAACATTTTTAAATGCATTTGCTTTGCAGGTCTCTAGTTTGCTGTGGTCCCATCACTTCCTGACTCTTTTACTTATTTAATTACTTGCCTGGCCCTGTACATTTGAGTTTGCATCCTCGATAAAGGCCAAGAGTTTAAGAACTTGGAAAGATTCATATTATCTTCTTTTGGGTTAAAAGCTATTTTGCAGGAGTTAGCACTCACTGAGTCTGTTGGGAGTGGGGCAATCTCCCAAAGTGTTAAATCAGTTCATTTGAAGCCTGTATTGGAAAGGATGCAGCTGGGTTCTGCCAAAAGTATAGCAAAGGGTTGCTGTTCATTCTTGATTAAGAGGAGAGTTAAGTATATCTGCCTTAAGAAAATAGGGAAAGGGAAAGAAGATTAAGCGATGATTGATAACAGTTGTAGATTTATGAGCAGATCCAAATTTGTTCCTAGTTATATTTGCATTTACTCATTTATACTTGCCTCATCTGAAAGAGGATTTGAGGCCGTTACTAAGGCCATGGCATACCAATGGGTGGGAAGTGGTCTGCCCAGGGACAAGTAAAAGAGAAGTTTAAGATCAATAATAAAACCAACTAAAAGTCAGTCTGCCTTTTATTATTACCTGCACCGGCAATTCTAAACAATGTCAGTGATAAAATACCCCTCCCTGTCCAAATGGACCACTCCTCCATTTATTTTAATTACAAACACCATTTGTATTTATTTAAAATAGTTATTTGTATTTTAAGTCTACAAAATTGTGTATTATTTCATATAAATTGTAACATAATTAGAAACAATGCTTCATTTGTAATAAAAATTTATTTTCAATGAAAATGTGTGATATGCCTATGAAATAATGGTTTAGAATTCTACAGGACCTAGCTTGGTGACTTTTTTCAATAAACTGCCTGGGTAAGCTGCCTTTCTCTTTAGACCTTTGATCAGCTATCACCATGAGCCTACTTCCCGTTTCTCAGTTTATTGGCAACGGGACTAAGAAAAAATAAAATTCTTGGCACGTGCTAGTGTCTCAAGCCCACATTTAAAAAGTGATAGAAAGCATTACTCTAATTTATCTTTTTAAAAATTATCATGTACACCCAGTGATTAGCAGAGTAACTGGCATTGTGCTGTATTTAGACTTTGAGTAAAATGCTTTTTTTTTTTGCATGGCTCTTACATGCATACATGTAATTTATCATCTGTATCATCTGTATGCAGTTAAATCAGACCTCGAACCAATTCCACATATCTTCTCATTAGTTTCTCTGCATCAGATTGGAAATTTTTTCATCCCTTCTGGTAAGGAAATGTCATCTTCTCTTTAATTCAGTATTTGCTTCAGTGTTTTATTTGTGCTTGCTCCTTCCCTGAGAGGAAGGGGAAGCCTGCAAACTGAAAACTTTTTTACTCTTTGGCGTGTTGTTATTTTCAAAAGCAGGCTTCAGGAAGGCAGGTTAACATATTCATGTGGGGTGCAAGTATTTATTAGTAACCTGCCCTGTGACTTTCTTAAGAAGATGTTAAACTCTTAACTATTATTTGGGAAAATTAAGATAAAGCAGGGAAACGGATGTGGCTTAAGAGGTTCGGCGTCAGTCTACCATATGGAGAGACCGGGGTTTGATCCCTGGTACCTCCCGGTAAAAAAAAAAAAAAAAAAAAGATAAAGCAAATTTGTGTTTACCAAAATCTAGTGCATTCTACACACCATTCTCTTCATTTGAAATTATGGGCCCCCAGATGATATCTTACTTCCTAAGTAAATTACAGTCCATTACTCAGCTTCCAGGTACAAAATGATCCTCTACTTTCTAAGTGAATTGTCTGCCTTTTCCTTCTGCGAGTGGTATGTATACAATAGGGTGGGACAGTGGGGAAGGATCATTGTGCCTCAGGTTGAGGGCGAAAGTTGTAGGACGGGCTTGAAGCTGATGCTCCCTCTGGCTGTGAAAGTTGGAGAGTTCTGTTCCTTTGCTCTCTATTCAATGCCTTTCCCTTGAGTTGGTCGGTCACTATCAGGCTGCCGGATTGGAGCACTCCGAGCTCTTCTGTGTTGCAAGGAGGAGCAAAACTGCTGTTTGCCCAGACTCACTCCAGCATGCTATGAATACAGGGAGGGTTGTGGGCTGTGCCTGGCGCTCGTCCTCATCAGCCCTGCCTGTTGGGTTTATCACGCTTGCCACAGAAAATGGGTTTTGACATCTGAGCCCAATTGTTAATGCACAACCTGTACAGAGTGTTCAAACAGAAGTGCTGCAAGGAGAACAGTGTGTCTGAGAACGGGAGACAGACGGGGCCACAATCTCCTTTTTACAGGCTTCCCTGTTTCTTCCTTATCTTCAAGAAAAAAGTCATATAAAGCAAAGTCAACAGAGCAGTTTTTATAGTCTGCTGAGGATTGACTTTGACAAGTTTTGGCAGAACCACAAAGGACTGGTATTGGGGGATAGAAATTGCTATTTCTCAGAAGGAGAAACAGATCTAAAGGTTTTTATTTTATTTTATTTTATTTTTTTTTAAAGACTTCACCCATTTATTCATTTATCCCCCCCCCCCCCCCCCCCCCCCCGCTGCCCGTGCTCGCTGGGCCAGCCAACCACGCCGTGCGGGCGGGCCCGCCCTCACCAGGAGGTCCCGGGAACCGAACCCGGGCCTCCCACATGGTAAACGGGAGCCCCACTGATTGAGCCACAGCCGCCTCCCTAAAGGTTTTTAAATACCTTTTTAGGGGATAGTTATAGATATGACTTGGTATATTTAATATGTTATATATATTCAAATCCACAATAAACGATCTTTGGTTATCTGTCCTTTCTAAATTCTCATGTCCCATATAAAATTGCTTCCCCAGTGTTATCACAAGGCAAATACTCAGGCAAAGGGTACAAGAATGGATACATTAAAACTGTTTAACAACTGGTAGTGCAGGCATCAGCCAGTCAGAATGGAGCCTGGCTAATCAGAACAGACGCACACAACTGGCACAGCTGTATCGGTTCTTGCTGGCTGAGTGTCAGCCGTGGGGATAATGAGGCATGGGCTAACCCTAGAAACTTTGGGATGGATGTCTCCATTAGCTACCCTGCCCCAGCAGAAAACACACACATGCACACACACACACACATGCACTCTAGCAGGAGAGAAGTGAGGTTTATCAAAACCAGATTAAGAGTTAGGCATTCCCAGGTACAATCTGTAAGAGGCACTAAAACATCATTGGAATAAATGCGAACTATTGAGCCAGATAACTCAGGCCTCCTTGCATAACTAGTGAAGTATAAATTCATTCCTCTCCCATTGAAATAAATAGC
Organism: Tolypeutes matacus; assembly: GCA_026826555.1. Classification (NCBI taxonomy): domain Eukaryota; kingdom Metazoa; phylum Chordata; class Mammalia; order Cingulata; family Chlamyphoridae; genus Tolypeutes; species Tolypeutes matacus. The sequence continues at coordinate 2,573,085 of JAKSZT010053784.1, read as the reverse complement.
ACTCTTCAGTGGAGCTGTAAGGCACTCATCTATTTCTTTTGAGTATTTTTGTATGAGGCAAGATTCATGGTGCAGAGACAGATTGCACCCCCAGCTCTGAGACCTGCAAGCTGATGAAAGCCTGAGTCTAGGTCAAGTTCAGCTGAAATATTGCTAGTGAACAACCGTGGTTTACTGTTTGCTAACTATGGCCAAAAAAGCCAGAGATTCCCTATATTCTTTTACCATTACACTGGGTATAGGTGTCTTGCAAGATAGTGTTTCTCTCAGCCCTGAAGGTGGTTGGGTGGGGCCCCCAGAAGCTGAGGGCCCTGAACAGGTTCCTCTGTATTTCACCTGGGGCTTCTTAGAGGAAGTGGAGCAAGGTCTCATGGTTGCTTTCTGGTCCCCTCGGGTAACAAGCATGATGAGCAATCTTCCTTGCCTACAAATAGAAAGGCTGTGGGCCAGTGAGTTCATTTCTACTTGTAGACTAATGAATGGCTGAATGAATGAAGAGATGAATATTCTGGGATAGATTATGTTGCATATAGACTCTTTTAGAGAAAGTTAACAGAAACAGAAACTTACCAAGGGTAAAACCCTTAGTTCTCACTTTTCTGATTTATTCTTTTTATCAGCTATTTCTAGGACTTATTTTCACTGAAAAAGTAATACATGCTTATTGCATGAATTTTTAAGAAGATACAGAAAAGTATAAAGAGTAAAGATTGCTGGAGCAGATAGGGCTCCTGATTCCCACATGGGAGGTCCCTGGTTCAGTTCCTGGTGCCTCCTGAAAAAAAAACAAGGGCGAACAACAAGCAAAACAAATGGAAAAAAGACAACTCAGGGGAGCTGATGTGTCTCAGTGGTTGAACGCCTGCTTTCCACATATGAGATCCTGGTACCTTAAAAAGAAAAAGAAAAAAAAAAAAAAAGATTGCTTATAATTTGTTGTCCTAGAGATAATTACTCCTAACATTGGTGTACATTTTTCTGGACTTTTTTCTAGACACACACCCACACAAAAACATATGCATGCACATACTTTTTTTTTTTTTTTTTTTTTACGTTTTACAAAAATGGGATTCTATGATGAGTTGTAAAATGTAATATTTAGGACAAATATAACAGTGCATTTAAATATCATATTAATATAGATCAACCATCATATTTCTTATATTTTTAAAGAATTTATATATATAAATACAAAATTTTAAAAAATATGTATTTTTAGAAGAACTTTAAATTTCACAGTCCCACAACTCTGACCCCTTGCTGGGTTTGCCTGAGGCATGGGATTCAGGCCAGAAGTATGTCACTGGACCCCCTGAGATAATTAGTTACTTGACTTTTAGAGTGACACACTCTTCCTTGCCTCTATTTCCTACCTCATCGGTTTGTTGTGAAGCTTGAAGGAGATAAAATTCACCAAAGTGTCAATCACAGGCTTTGCTAATAGGGATTATGCAATAACTGTTAATTATCTTCCCTTCTCCTTTGAATTCTTTGAGTTTCAGAACACTGGTACTAAAACAACGATTTATGCCTCTAAACTAGGCCTCATGGTGTTTTTTTTTTTTTTTAAGTGAAAAAGATCCATTTTATAAAGAGATGGACTGAAATTCTCATTAATTTAATAGTCAGTTCCAAGCACGCCATTTTCCAGTATGAAGGACAGCAAACAATAATTGCTAAAAAAACACAAGCTGTTGGCTGGGGAGCCCAGCAGAAGAATGAACAATAGGGCAGGCTTCCCCAGAGGCGCAGCTGTGCATAATTATTTCAGTAATCCCGTAGGTATTCAGATTGAAGTCATCATCACCCATGACAAATATTTATTAAGCTCCACTTTGTATTTGGTTTCTCAGGATAATGCATGAGGTGATAGAAGGTTTTAGGTTAAAAGGCCTAAAATCCATTTAACGCCTGGATGGACATCAGAATTAGGCGACAGATGAATCACGCGAAAGTCAAGGCAAGAAACGAGCTCTTGCTGAAGAGAATATAGGCACCGTGATGACAGTCTCCAGAGATTTCTTACATTTATATTCCCCATATTTCTGGGTATACCGTAGGTGCTTACTTGATAAGTCTTTGCTAATTTATTGTGTTTAGTATTTTAGAATTGTTTAAACCGTTCGCTACTTTAGAAACCTGCAACATAGGTTATAATTGTTGACAGCGTATAGAGATGTCTGCATTAGTGGGTTGAGGTCAAATTTAGAGAAGAAAACAGGCATGAGCAGGTTCTTTAGACAAGGCGGTCACTGGGAACTAGGGCAGCTGCTCACCAGCAGTTTGTCCTCAGGTCCTGGTACCCTGGTGTTCTCTGAATGTGTACATGTCCTGGGAAACCCAGAATATTGTATGCTTTCAATTTGAGCATAAATTAGCAAAAGCAGAAAGCTCTAGGCTTTTGCAAAAGTTTGCCAAAGAACTGGACCCTGCTGTAAAATTTCTACTCTTGAGGTCTGGGAGGCATAGGAAGGGGGTGGTGGTGGGAAAACCATGACAGTGCTGCCTTCTGTCAGACTTTGCATCTGCAAAATGTATGGGTTGGGCTGTCCAGCTTGAGCTCAGTGCCCCTTTCCTTGTTTTTCCAAAGTTACTTCCTCCCTTGGCTAGTTCCTATTTATTGATTCAATAAACATTTACATAGTGCTGGGCACTGTGGGGCAAGACAGGCCTGCACTACCCCCCACCCCCACGTGACTAGCAGGTAGTAGAAGTGACAGTGAAATAAGCAGATGGTGACAGTCCAGGTGGAAAGCGGCATAGAAGCTGAGACCTGAAGGATGAGTTGAAGGTGCTGGGTAAAGGGCCAGGAGGCCTTGAAGACGGGCAGAAGGAAGCGAGGGAGAAGCATGGAAAGCTCTGTTAGGGACCCAAGGTCATTCTAGTCTCTACTTGGGGGTTCAAAAAAAAAAAAAAAAAAAAACCCAGGAAATGGTGTGGGAGAGAACAGAAAAAAAGAGGCTAGAAACAAGAAACTGGAGGCTTTTCCTCCTCTCCTCCTCTTCCCACCTTCCTTTCTCTCTCTATTTCTTTCTCCTTTTTGCCCTTGTCTATTTGCAACCTCAATTTATCTGGATTTCCTCCGGCATGGAAATACTGGGACTCGAAAGGACGAAAAAACCCTACCCCACTCCAGCTCTCTCAGACACCCATGCCCGGTGGGAGGGCAGGTGGTGATTTGCTTCATTCCCTGGCAGAGTGGTTCTCAAACCTTCCCTAGTGTCAGAATCACATGCAGGGCTTGTTGAAACACAGTGATTCTGATTCTGGAGACTGGGGAGGGGCTGTGAATTTGCATCTCTAACAAGTTCCCAGGTGTTGCTGCTGCTGCTGCTGCTCAGGGGTCACACTTTGAGACCCTCTGCTCTAGACCCCCACTACTCAGCGTGTAGTCCCACAGCCCGGCGGCAGCACCCGGGGGCTTGTTAGAAATGCTGACCCACTGAATCAGAATCTACCTTCTAACAAGAACCTGGGGTGGGTCACATGCACATGAAAGTTGGGGCACACCACTGTGGACAGCCCAGAGCCTTTAGCCCCAAGCACTCTGAGCTGTTTCCCCTGAGCACAAAGCCTTCCATCAGCTCCCACTCCAAGTCCTGGCCCTGTGCTGCTAAGGCCTTGGGGATGGGGAAGGGGTTGGGGAGAGGGAGATCCAGACCATGGCAAGTGGGACCTCGGCCATAGCCTCAGAGTGACAGGCTGCAGGGAAACTCTTCCTCTTCCTCTCCTTAGGCACATATCTGCAGGCGTGTGGAGCTGGCTTCTCAACAGTGCAGCACACTACATCCTCCTGGCAGCACAGAGGGGCACAGAGCTGCAGCCTGTGCTGGGCGGAGCCCCCTACAGCACCAGGCTAGGGACTCCATCCTCAAGTCCCCCACCTCTGTCAGGCCCTTTCAGAGATGCAGAGTCTTGGATCCAAAATGTGTAAAAAGTTCTTACAGCTCAGTAATTAAAAGACAGCCCAAGAAGAAAATGGGCAAAGGATTTGAAAAGATAGATCACAGAAGATATATAAATTGCCAATAGTACCCGAAAATAAGTTCAACGTCGTTAGTCAATAAGCAAATGCCACTTAAAACCATAATGGGATACCATTTCACTTCACCCTTTAGAATGAGAAAACAAAAAAGAACAACCCCACAACAAAAATCCTGATCATACCAATTATTGGCAAGGATGTGGGGCAACTGAAGCTCTCATTCACTGCGGGTGGAAATATAAAACGGGACAACTGCTTTGGAAACTAGTTTGGCATATGATGCAGTCATCCCACTGCTAGGTGATTACCCAACAAAATGGAAACACATGTCTACACAAAGACTTCTACATGGATGTTCATATCAGCTTTAATTGTAATAGATCCTAACTTAACCCAAAGTCCATTAACAAGTGCGTGGATAAACAGACTATGGTAAATCCATACAACGGAATACTCTTCGGCTGTAAAAAGAAATGCACTACTGATACACACACTATGGATGAATCTCAAAATAATTGTGCTGAGGGAAAGAAGCCAGTCAAAAAAAAAAAAAAAAAAAAAAAAAAAA
>JAKSZT010053784.1:2397949-2568432 GCA_026826555.1 Tolypeutes matacus | reverse complement strand
AAAAAAAAAAAAAAAAAAAAAAAAAAAAAAGAATACATACAATAAAATTCCATTTATATAAAACTCTAGAAAATGGAAAGTAATCTGTAGTGACAGGAAGCAGGACAGGAAGCAGGTCAGTGGTTGACTGCTGAAAGGGGTAGAGGGAGGTATGGGGCAATGGGGCACAAGAAACTTTTGGGGGTGATGGAAATGTTTATATTGATTATGGTGATGGTTTCATGGGTGAAAATAAAATCATACACTTTAAATATGTGCAGTTTAGTGTAATTCCATTATACCCCAATAAATTTGGAAAAAAAAAAAAAGTATGGTAGAGGAATGTCCACCCTTTTCAATGTCCCTTGGGATAAGCAGAACTGAGTGGGTGCTGAGAGGGCCAAACTGGTTTGTCTGCTGGTCAGAGGTCAAAGAGAGCCACAGGAATAAGGAAAAGTCTCAGCAGCATAAAAATGCCACAAGCCTGAAGGGGAGTTGTGGTCCAAGTCTGTGGGTCTGTTTGTTACTGACAGGTCAGGATCCTCAATAGATTAAGACAATTTACCAGACATGTATTGGCCCTGTGCTGGCTTCAGAGATGGAAAAAGAGAGTGAGCCATATATAAGAATCACGAAATGGAGAAAGAAAGGGAGACATATACAAGTATTGTGAAAGGGAATGCATCAACTGTTGGTGGGTATTGCAGGAGCTGTAGGGTTTGGGTATGGACTGCTCAGCTCCTGCATCCTGCATCCTGAGTAGGATGAGGCTATGATCACAGGTGCCTCTGGGTTTGCTTCTTGACACTCCCATTGCTTGGTTGTATCCTGTGACTGGTTATTTACCTCTCTCTATCTCAGTTTCCTTACCTGTAAAGTGGGGATAATACCCATATATTCTGGTTTCCTATTGCTGATGTGACAAAGTACCCCAAACCAGGGACTTAAAACAACAGAAATGTATTGCTCACAGTTCTGGGGACCAGAAGTAAGAAGTTAAGGTATTGAAGGGCCGTCTCCCTCTGGAGTCTAGGGAAGGCTGTTCCATGCTCCGTTGTGGCTCCTGGTGGTGGCTGGTAACTCTTGGATTTCCTTGGAGTTCCTGGGCTTGTAGCAAAACTGTCTCTGCCTCCTTCTCCTCATGGCCTTCTCTCCTCCTGTGTCTGTGTCTCTCTCCTTCCTGTGACACAAGTCATGTTGGATTAGGGGTCCACTGTGCTCCAGTATGACCTCATTTTAACATAACCAATTCCATCTGAAATGACCCTATTTCCAAATAAGGCCACATTCTGTGGTACTGGGAGTTAGGACTTCAGCATAGCTTTTTGGGGGACATGATTCAGCTTATAACATCATCTCACAGGGCTTTTATAAGGATTGAATAAAATAACGAATGTAAAGCTCTGAGCGCAATGCCTGGTATAGCTCCAGAGCTATGTCTTCCACTGTCTTTCCCCCCTTCCCCAGGCCCTTCTTCCTTTTCTCGGCCTATTTCAGTTCTATCTGTTGTTTGAGGCCCAGCTCTCAGTCCTTAATCTCTAACCCTCTCTCCCTCCTCTCCATCAGCCTCTTCTTCTTCACCCCCATCACGTCTTGTTGGAATCACCACGTGTAATGCTTATGGCTCAAGAATCATGCTGAGTATGTTGATGGGGTTTTGAAATTAAATTAGAAGCTTGTTGAAAACAAGAACCTTGTTCTGCACTATTCCCATCCCAGGCAGCTCTGGCACTGTGCCAGATTCCACATTAGGCTTGATACACGCTGCCTGAGTGGTGGCTCCCGAGGCGTTCTTTAGTCACTGAGTTTCAGACCTGGCATGGGAATAAGGGGTAGGGAAGCGGGGGGAGGTGACTGCCATGCTCCAAGGGTGACTATTTAAAACTAAGGTGTTCCTGCCTGGAGGACTTAATTATAAAGATTAATTTAGAATTAAATGCGAAATTTAAAGAAGTTTTAAAGATAATGGTATTTACAAATGAAACAAGAAGGCAAATTATTAACCTCTATGATTCTGACTACCCTTATTTCCCTGTCTCTTTCTATCTTTTTTTCTCTCACTTTGGAAGGAATATAAAACAATAATAAACTGAAAATATACGTCTGAGTTTTCAGTAAAGGCAGAAATTGTAATTGTTAATTTTTTACAGATTGTAGCAACTCACTTCTGAAGTCCAGTGAATAGAAGTATTGGGAGTGTGTAGCTCCCAGTCAGTGGTTCAAAGCTTCTGTCTCTTCAGAGTTCCCACTCCAAACCCATTGCTGCTTCCTTCACATGTGGACCCCCGGCCACTGTGAGATAAAGCCCCCATGGTACAGCTGGAGAAGAGTAAATATGCAAAGGCCGAGGGATTTGTAAGGCACAGGGTGGTGACCAGAGTCCAGGGATGTAGGTGCACAAGGAGAAGAACTGAGGCAGTTAGTTCGCTGAAGCAGGATATCGGGACTGCTGCAAATACTTTTGAGTCACATGCTTTCATGTCCTTTGAGGGAATGGGTTGTCGGGAGGAACCTGAGTCAGAAAACCTGGGATTGAGACCTTATGCTGCCGTACTTATGTGTGACCTCAGGCAAGCCGCTGACCTCTCTGGATCTCAGTGTCCTCATTTCTAAAACGGAGATGATAATTACGTTTACCTCCCTGGGTTGTGGGAGGGATTCAATGATTTGGACTGCCCTAGATCAATATGATTATTGTTTCTTATGGTTTCAATTGAATAATGAGGAAGCTGATATTCAGAGAGGTTGAGTCATTTTTCCAAGGTGAAAATTCAAAGCTGGAAAGCTTTGTCTTTTCTTTCAGTGCCCAGATGTTGACCCATCAATGATGACAATCGCTAACACTTCCTGAACAATTACTATATGCCAGGAACTGTGCTAAGTGCTTTAGATGTATTTTCTTCTTCTTTTTTTTTTTTTACCGGGAGGTCCTGGGAATCGAACCCGGGTCCCTCCATATGGGAGACGGACGCCCAACCAGTTGAGCTACATCCGACCCCTGTATTTTCTTCTTGACAAAACCTTATGAGGTACTTGTATCAGTTTTCTATTGCTGAGTAAGAAATTGCCACAAGCTTAGCAGCTCAAAGGATACCGTTTATTAACTCACAGTTCTGTAGGAGAGCAATCTGGGCACAGCAGGGCTGAGTCCTCAGCACAGGGTCTTAGAAGGCTGAAATCAAGGTGCTGGTCAGGCTGTGTTTCTTTCTGGACTCTGGAGAAGAATCTACTTTCAAGCTTAATGCCACCCACAGTCTTTGCCATGTGGCACTAGTAGGCAGTGCACAGCATGGTTGTTGCCTGTTTTGCCAGGCCAGCGGGAATGCATTGCTCTGACTCCTTCCTCTGTGACCGGCTGAGAAAACACTGCTTTTAAAGGGTTTGCCTGATTAGGTCAGTCCCACCCAGATAATCACCCCCTTCTTAAAATCAGCTGTGCCAAATGACACACCCTAATCACAGGAGTAAAATCCATCCTATCCACAGTCCAAGCAGGGAGGATCTTGGGGGTTGGCTAAGCATTCTGCCTACCATAGTACTATTAGTAACATCTTTAATTTTCAGGTAAAGAAACCGAGACCAGTCTGAGATCACAAAACAATAAGTGGAAAAGTCAGAATCAACGCTAGGGCTGTCTGCCCTTGGGAGCCATGCTCTTTGCCATTCTGTTACACTGCCTCTTGCTGCTGCCAAGACCTTCCCTTAGAGACCCTGGGGGCTCTTGAGAAGACCCTCTTCTCCTGAATATGAGGGGATGACTGGTGCTGGGTGCAAAATAGAAATCCCTGTTGGAGATGACTGGGCATCCATAATCACTGCAGTTTACCCAGTGGTGATATTGTGGCCCGTGACTGTGTTTCTCTTGGTTACCACGATACCTTAGGTCAGTAAAATCATTCTGGGGTCCTTACATAATGCCAAAGGTCATGGGGATTTCAGAAAATCTGGTGGGCTACTGCAAGAGCTGATAGTGTCAAGCGGCCTTTTCAGTATCCGTAAAAAAGGCATCATGCGGGTGCTGGTCTCTTCTGCTTCCACACAGGTAAAGCACACATGTCCTGGTGCGCACAGTCCTCTCTGCCACCCTCCCCGCTTCAGAGAGGCATTTGTGTGTGAAGACAGCAGGTAAAGCTGCCCCAGTTGAGCTCACAGTCCCCGCTGCCCCCGCCATGTGCCACATGCCTGCCATCTGCTTCCTGGTGGTCTCTGCCCTCTCCTCTGATGGGGTGGGGCCTGGCCCTGGCTGCTGGGGCAGTGAGGAGGTAGAGGATGGCTAAGCACGATTTTATTTTCTGCACGACAGTTTCCCAAGTGCTCAGAGGTGAAATAAGCAGGGCAGCTCTCATGCTTGCATTTTAAAGTCTTTCTTCACTGTTGGCCTGTAGAAGAGATTTGGGGGATGAATTAAATATTCAAGATCCATGATCTTAGAGGTAAGAAGACTTGGAAAGCACAACTTTTGTGCTTTGGCTTAAGTTCCCAGGCTTCACACAGAAATCAGGAAGAGGGTGTTCTTTGGTTGGAAGCATGACTGATCAGGGTGGTGGTATAGCATGAAGGCGGGGAAGAGCAGGACACCCCCCTGGAGACAGGCTCTGGAGGCTTAAGGCAGCACATTCAGAAACCCCTCATAGGCACCCACATGTGGCCTGTGTACGGCCTGGCAGGCAATACAAAGAGGAAAGTAAAGGTCTCTTTTGGATGCTCCTTTGAACTTCATGTGTATGTGAGTCATGCAATGCGGCTTCACAGCCTTGCAGGTGTTATCTGCATAATCTGACCTTCACCTCCTTGCACTTTTCAGAGCTCCTTTGCTCAGATACGATACCCTTACATGGAAACATCTTGAACATTCCTATCACCATTTTGTAATATCCAAAGCCATCACATGATCTTAATGGCGTGTATGGGAAAGCTCCACACTTTCCATTCCATGTTCTCCTCTCTTCCACAGGGCTTGAAGTCTGCAAACTGCACTTCCTTCTGTTAGGTTCTGACCATGCTCTGACAGAAGGGAACTGAAGGTCAGGAGGAAGAGGGAAGCCACCTTTCCACAGCAAGCGGCTAAGTGGGACTGCAGGCAGCTCAAAGGCGGCTTCAGAGGCACCGGCAGGACGTGAGCTCCTTGGCTCTGCTCCGTGTGGGTCCAGCTGCAAAGTCCAGCCACAAAGACCAGTGTGAATGATCCAGCCCAGGGGCAGAGGCAACTTTCTGATCTTTGAGTACAATCCCCTTCTCATTTGTGCTCCTCCAGCTACGCCACACCTTTTCATTTTTGTTCTTCCAGCCCTTCTACCACCTTTATAACAATTCCCTGCATTAAATCATTTTCTCCTTAAAATGTCTATAGGAGTTTCCATTTTCCTGAGTGAACACTGACTAATGCAGGCAGTTATTTTGACCAAGTCCAAGACCATATCCACCTGGGGGCCCAGACTTGCTTGCTTTTATTCTTTTCGCTTTCAAGTTTGATTTGGCAGCTCCATGGAGACTGATTCTTTTCTTTGATGATTGTGATCCATTCACTTTATTATTTCAGGGTCAGTTTTAATTTTTTTAAAAGGCAAGCTATCAAAAGACTGATGGACTTGTCAATAAACTGTTGTGATTAAAGCCAGGAAATAAAGCAGAGGGCAGTGAACAGTGATAGAAATTAGATTGAACTCAGTTCTCACATGCCTTTGTCCTTACAATCTCCAGGATGTTAGCTATTCGACATCTTTGTCAAAAAGTGACTGAATCTGTTAGTAGACTTCATTGTGTGATGAACTGGAGCTGATACCAGTTGCTCTACCAATTGTCCTTAATTTATACTATATTTCAAAGACAAAGGGGATAATATGAGTTTAGTTTATTTTTGGAAACTCAAATGCTGCATGTGCACACATATATGTAATTTTGAGTATATGCTTCTGGTGAGATGATTTCTACTATAAGAAAGAACAACAGCATAAATAACTCAAAAGGACTTAAATTAAAAAAAGAGATTTATTATGCTCACACGATTGGAAGTCTCTAGGTAAGGCAGGCTTCAGTGCTGGCTTAATCTAGTGGCTTCTGCCCCATTTCCTAAGATGTCTCGACTCTGCTGGCCTCCGTGGGTGGGCCTATGTCCCCACCGGGTAACATCCAAGAAAGAGAGAGAGAGTTGCTTCTGGAAGCTCAAGAAATCCCCAGAAAGTCAAATCTTTCCTTATATTGCCCAGGTCCATATGCCCTTGTGGAAACAATCACTGGGAAGGGGTGGGGGTGGCATTACCTTGAAGCAATATGGAGCCAGTGATGAGGTCAGCTTTTCCCCATGGCTGCATGGAGGAAGGGTGTTTCTCTGCATGAAATCAGGGTTCGATTAGAGAGGAGAAGAGGAGGAAAGAATACTTGAATAATTAAGACTACAGAACAACAGAGTCCCCTTGACTATTCTGACTTCAAACACCTCTTTATGTTGTTGATTTAACTGATGCCTTGCAATTTTTATTCATTCAACAAACATTTATTGAGCCATTAAATCTGTGCAAAGAATAAAAATATTATCCTATCCTTTGAAAATTTTACAGTCTAGTGGAGTATATATATATATATATGTATGTAAACAAAATTATTATGAGAAATATATGAGAAAGTTGTTGAATAGAGCTAAAGCAAAGCTTCATGAAACTTAGAGAAGGAGCATCTACAAGTCTGGGATGATGGCAGTGGGCATCCCAATCAGAGGGAACAGTATGTTCCAGGGTACAGATGTATGGAAGAGGATGGAATGTTCCAAAAAGTATGAGTATGTGTGTTTACATGAAACATGGTGAGCATGTGGGGGACGGCGAGGGATAAGGCCTCAGGATCCGGGTCATGGAAAGACTTTACCTTCATCCTGTATGTGAAGAGGACTCAGGAAATTTAGTAGCTAGGAGGATCATGGGATAGGACTGGGAGGATTGTTCTGGCTTCAGTCTGCAGAATGAAATGAAGGAGGCAAGCCTGAAGGCAGGGAGGTTAGTTCAGTCAATAGCCAAGGTAACTAGAGTCTGAATTAAGGCAGGGATGGAGGGAATGGAGCAGAGAGGACAAATCAGAAGGAGATTTAGAAGGAAAAATCAACAGGTGCTGGTAACTGCTGGGTGTAGGGGTGGAGGAGTGGGGGAAGAGTTGGGATGGAGGTTGGGAGGGAGGTGAGAGAGAGGAGGGGACAAAGATGAGAAGAACTCAGAATGTCCAGGGGGTGATGGTGGCAGTGACTGAGATGGTGTTCCCAGGAGGAGGAGGGACATGTTTGAGGGGAAGATGACAAGTTCTGTTTTGGGCATGTTGAGGATGAAATGCCTGCAGCTCATCTAGGTAGCAATTCCAACAGCAAATGGAAATATGACTGAAAATCAGGGAAGGATTCTGGTGGTGAGCACAGCAGGTGGGATATTTGAAAAAGATAATCAGGGAAGTCCAGTTGGAGGAGAAAACATTTACACAGACACTTGAATGAAATGATGGAGCAAACTATGCAAATATTTCACACAAGTAGCTGGCCAATTCTCCAGGTTACTTTTCCTAACAGGTATAGGATTTCACTATGGAGCCAAGTCTCAGGCTGAAGATGCTCATGGACAGGAGAAGGCATGGCCTCCTCTATCCTCTGGGTCTGCAGGGAGCAGGCTGTCCATCCATGAACTTTGGTGAGGCTACTGGCCCTGATGGAGCATGCAGAGGACTGCAGGATTCCCCAGTTATCCTTCCACCTACCCTCCCACTTTCGATTCTCGGATAGGGTGCAAGAGCAATGCAGGTCATTCTTAGGACTTGGCTGTACTCAATCTAGAGAACATCACCAGGTAGGTGCAGTGAGTCCACTTGGCCAATATTGTTCTTGACCACTAGGGAGCTCTCCCAAGAACTTGAATCAGCCTGGGTGAGTTCTAGAGAAAGGTGTCCTCTGAAGGTGGTTTCTTGTAGGAATGTGATGCAAGGGATATAGGATTATACAGTTTATTCAAGCTCAAATTATCCTTTTAATTTGGGCTCAAAGCCATGTTAACTGATAAATTCAATGACTAAGACAAGAAAATCTCATAAAGGCCTTGATTCTCTACTTTTCTTTACTGATCTTGGTCTTGAACTATTTGTTGAATGAGTGAATACTTTTGCAAAATTTCTGGAGGCCTTTCAAGAAGGGATGAGAATGGGAAATAAAGCAGTTGCTCTTTCATTTACTTGCAGCAAGTCCCACTGAGCATTTTCTTTGTCTACCTGATAAGACCCTTGTTCCTGTCACTGCTGATTTACACAGAGACCTTCACCACCTTCCTGATAATAAAGGACTTAAAGGAAAGGGTGTCTCACAAACAAGCTCATGGCCATTAGAACACTTTGGGGTTTTGAAGACACATTGGGAAGGTATTGCCTTGCTGCAGTGAAGCCTCACTGGCACTGGCACATGCTAGACCTGGAAGATGGAGTTTATGCTAGCCAGGTTTGGATGGTATTAAAGAACAGCAAGCCCATTGGATAAAAGGGAGAATGGCTACTATTTTTGGAGAAAAAAACAATTTTTAAAAGTCTTATTATTTTAAAAGGGAATGTGTTGTTCATTCCTTGAATGAGGTTATTTATTTATTTATTTATTGCCACCATGATCTCTTTAACATACTGTCTGCAAAACCAGGCCTGTACCAGGCAAGTATGGCTTGGATTATTGGTCCACAAATGCCATATTCTTGCTGCTACAGCCATCTACTGCGTCTTAAGAAAGGAGCCTTTGTTAAGCGCCGATGTAAATAAAAATGAAAAATTACAACAGGCTTGAAGTCAGTTCTATCTTTTGCTATCAATGCCATTATCATATTCTGCCATTGGATGTGATTTTTCAAGTCCTGGTTTATGCGAATTGGGCAAGTAAAGATGGGAATTGCAAAATCTTTTTTCAGACCAATAGGCAAGTTTGGTGAATTCACTGCCTTGCCATCCTAAAAATACTCATGAAGGCTTTCATATATGACACCACTAGATGTCACTAAATATCAAGCTTCTTAGCATAGTTGCATCAGAAGATTTTTTAGCACTGCTCCCCTCATTCTATTAATATTTTAGAACTTCATTTGTACTGTGTACATTTTCCCCGTCATTATTTTTTTCTGAATCTTTTATGTTTAATATGACATCCATTCCTGGGAACTCAGCTTCATCCTACTTGATTATAAACCAGTTTATTGTTTGGGGAGGGATACCTCCTCTAGCCATGCTCTAGATGGCCAGTGAATTCATATTTCTTTTGTTATATTTGTTATTAATTATTAAAATAATTAAAATATCTTGGTAAAAGTGTGCGTGATTCTGTTTTTTACACTGGAGGAATTCTTGTTCTCTTGTGTGTTTTGGCTGATCCAGGACAATGTGAAAAACTGGAAGCTCGATTTCCTCACTTATAATTTAGGCTCTTCAGAAAGTGTGAGTCTCTCAAGAGGTCACTGCGGCCATCCAAGGGCCTTCAGACAGGGCCACCATGTAAACCATCTGGGGCAGTGAAAAGCCCATCCTGGTTTAAAGATCTCTGTAGAAAAGGTCTTTGCTAAAACAAAATTCCTTTCCTAGATACCCCTCAATCCCCTTATCTGTCTCCCGGCTTCCTTGTCATATTTTCTATGACAGCTCTCAGGGGACCAGGGCCAGCAGAGTTTTCTACGCCTTGGGAATATCTATCCCCATCAGTAATTCAGATAGTAGAAAGGAGAACTTGTCGTGTATCCCCAGAGGGACCCTTCAATTGTGCATTTGATATTGACGGCTCTCTTTGTCATGAAGAATAGAATTCAGCAGTGCATGGATCACACAATCTAATGATAAAACTTTGGAGTGACAAATGTGGGCTTTACAACTCACAGAGCACTTTCATGTCTATCGTCTCACTTTATTCTCACAACAACCTGCTAAGGCAGGCAAGATGGATATTTTTATTTCTGTTTTCACAGAGGAAGAAATGAAGCTCAGAGAGGTTAACTGGTTTGCCCAAGGTATCCCAGTCATAGAAGACAGTGTGATGCATCTGCAGGATCCTGGGCTCTGAGCACCATCCCCTTCCCTGCTCCATGACACTAAGCTGCTTCTTGCAATGGAATTGTTAAGAATACAAAAAATGACTTGTTCTTCTAGCTAGGTTGCTTCCACAAAGCTGGTAAAGAATCAGAGATCTGGTGCTGAAGAACTCAGAGCAAGAGCAGAGGGAGCCCTGGCCCCTCTGCTGCCAACTGCCCCCCTTCCCAAGGCATCTTCCCAAGGTACCCCATTATCTGGATGACGGCTTGGTTGGCACTACTTGATGAAACTGTTATTTAAGAGATGTGAAAAAGATGGAGAGTGCAGAGAAAGTCTATAAAAATACCTTGACATTTGCAGGGCACTTTGAGAAAGGTGGTGGGGTGGTGGGGGCGGGGGAGGTTCAAGATCTGTAGCTTGTTTCATTTAGGAAAAAAAATTGAATATGATTGTCAAGTCAAAAAAAACAGAACTTAGCTTCTCCTTGGAATGTAAAGAGGATGTGGAGAGGACGTAGTAGACAGAGCAATGGAAGCAACGATGTCAGAGATTTGTGGGATGGATTTACTGCCTCCTGGACAGGGGTGGGAAGGGAGAGATGCTGGGAGATTTTATCAACCTCAGGGACTACTGCTTGACCCAACTACATCTATAAAGCATTTTGCTAGCCTAATGAAGAACACCAGCTAATCACTAAAAGAATCTGTTGTGTGGGATCCCTTTCCTGATGAATAGAGACTTTGAAAAATACTGCTTAATCAATGATGACAACAGACCTAATTTTCAACTGCAGCCAATATTGGATTAAGAAGAGCTCTGAACTTTCCTACTTACAAGCCATAGGTTGTTGGAACTAAAGACACCTGTCTGGTATTATTTCTGAAAGAGGTGCAAAATGCATATTTGTGAATTCCTAGGTAGCTTGCTTTTAAAGCACGTTCTGAAATACTGGTCTTTTCACCAGATGCCTAATTATTTCTCAAGTCTAGCCTGAGCACCAGTTGAGAACTAACCAGTAAGGTTGGCCTTTGCTTTCACGGGTTGGTTTTGCAGGACTAGCCCGTCAGCCCTCTTTAGAGCAGTGGTTCTCAAACTTGGCTGCACATCAGAACCAGTTGGTGAGCTTCTAAAAATTACTGATCCTCAGGTTCCACCTCTAGATAGTCAGATTTAATTGGTTTTGAGTGGAGCCTGGGCACTGGCACATTTAATAAGCTCCCCAGATGATTCTAATGTGCAGCCAGGACTGAGAACCACTGCATTAGGGCATTTCAACTTGGTGAGCTGCTTTACAGGAGGCCCTTTTCACAGGTGTGGGTAATCAAGTTCAGTTAGCATAGATTTTCATCCTTTTTCTTGTTTGTTTGAGTGAAAGAATCTTTATCCAAATAGCTATAAGCACAAACATATACTAAGCAGCGATTATTTTATTATTTGAACAATGAATCAAATTTCAGCACTAAACTGAAATATATGTAATCACTTAGGTATAATCTGTACCACAATGTAACCCAGTGTTCTCCAAGTGTGCTTTTTTGGTCATGCATATCAGAAACATCTGGAGGTGCTTGTTAACAGGCATATTTCTGGGTCCCATTCAAGATCTATTGGATTAAATACTCTGGATAGAGGTCTAGGAATCTGCATGACAGCAGTTGCTCCAGGGGATTTGGGTGAGAGGCGGCACTAATACCTAACTGTTTTCAATTAGTATTAACTCTGCTTGTCCTGAGGGTGATAGTAAATCTTAGCACTTACAATATATATATTTTTGTAATTGCAAGGCTTCTTGCCCTGCAGCCCCCCATCTCTTTTCCATCAGAACCATAACTTTGTTCTGCACAAGTGGGCTAATGAGAAGGACAGCCTGATTTAACCTTTCTGGTGTTCCTGAGGAACTAAAAAGTCCCTTGTATCTTCCCTCAAATTGTCTCAATGTAGAAAAAGAAAGAAAAATGAGGTAGCAGCATGATGTCACTGGTCAGCTTAAGAACTTCATGGCTGTCTATTTCCAATTAGCAGTTTCGCTGCCAGCTAGCATCTAAGTCTTTCTAAGCTTGCCCTGGAATCAGGCATCCAGCTGCTTAGTGTTTGCTGATTTATTTGCATCAAACTGTCCCTTAATAACTATCTCTCACAGGATCAAACATCTCTGCTTTTTGGCACAGTTTTCTCACAAGAGCTTGGAGTTACAAAGCCAAGCTTTACCCATGATGTTTAAAACCCATTATTAGAGAACATGATGTAACTGTAAAATAGCTGTAAAGCAGATTCTCCATGCAGATGAAATCTTTCAGATTTCTCCTTTGCTAATGTTCTTCCCCCAATTCTGACATTTCTAGCAGGAACCAGATTCTGGGTGCCTCCCCCATACTTCTACTGTTGTACCTTCCTAAAATCAAGCTGCCTTGGATTCCACTCCCAGTTACAATGAAGAATTAACATGATGATTTCCAAGTCAACATGTCAGCTTGAACACATGCTAAGAAACCCTTTTCCACACCAAACATACATATGTACCAGAAAAAATAATAAATTATTCAAAGTCAAATGAAAAGAACCAAATAGTAGATTTAAAAATGAGAAACAGAACCATTGAAATAAAAAGCTCAATAGATTGGTTATAGTATAATTTTCTGTCTTTTTAAAAAAAATTTTAAATTTTACCAGGAGGTCCCAGGGATCGAACCCGGGTCCCTCCATATGGCAGACGGACACCCAACCACTTGAGCCACATTCACCCCCCTATAGTAAAGTTTTGACATGGATGAAGAGAGAATTAGTGATTTGGAAGATAGTACTGACACGGTTTTCTATATGTAGTACAGAGAGCTCTAGAGATAGAAATATGAGAGAAATTAGGAAATATGGAGGATAGTAGGAGAAACTATCCTTAGATCTAATAGGAGCTCTATAAGTGGGACTAGAGAATATCGTAGAAAGCCAATATTTAACTAAGTAATGAGGGCATATTTTATAAATATGAAGTCATAGGTTTTAGGGGAAAATGTCAGAATGCCAAGAAGGATTTTTAAAAAATCCTTTAGTGGATTTATGGTAGAATGGCAGAATATAAAACCTAAAATCCACAAGAATTACCTACAAGGGAATGATGATCAGACCAAGAGCAGACTTTTCATCAGCAGTACCCAAAAGACTCTGAAATACCCTGAACCCCAAATTTCATGTACAGATGTTAAGAACCAACCTAAACCTAGTCAATAATTGCCTTATTTTAGTAATTTTGGTGGCCTCTAGTGATTAGTTGTGAGTGAGCTCTCTTTCTGCACAACCTTGCCAATGGGGGGGGGGTGTTATAATGAAAGCAAGTATCAGACTTAATTCTGCCACACTTACAAGCACTTTTTGGTAAGCTGGCACAAATGAAACCCAGTCATATCTGCTCTTATAATGTCAGTGAAGTTCTAGTTTTATGTCCTTGAGGCTTTTAAAAAATCAGTACCTTGCATAAAGCATTCCATGGAGGCAGATGTGACAATATTCTAGCAGCAGGATCAGCTGACTTTTTTGTTGGATCAAGTGACAGAATCCTCTACTAAGAGATGGAACACAGGTCAAAGGTAGCTCAGCCAGATTGTATGCAATCTGTGCATACAGAAGCCAAAGGTGCTAATCCACATATCTTAACCACCAATTATTTCAACAATGAAATAAATATTTCTAACCTTCTGCAAATTAACATACTCTCAGTGAAATTATAAATGGCAGTATTTACAGGGCTTGCAAAAGTTGCCTCTGGGGTGTGGAGTCTTGAATGGGATCTTTTGAATTCTAATAAACTACCCTTAGAGTGTTTATTATTGATTAGGATACATCCAATCTTAACCAACCATGACCATAGGTTAAAAGTAGCATACATTCATAGATATGTCATGCTATATCTGCTGAAAATTTTAAAAGTAAATTATAGACTATATAAACCAGCTTTGGTGGTTTGATGCTGTTTGTACCCCAGAAAAACACAATCTTAAATCTATTCCATTCCTATGGGTGTGGGCCCATTAATTATAAGTAGGGCCTTTTGATAAGGTTACTTCAGTTAGGGTGTGACCCACCTCTTTCAGGATGGGTCTTAATCCTCTTGCTGAGGTCCTTTTTAAATGGGATGAATAGAGAGAGAGAGAAAGCCACGGAAGCAAGAAATTGAAATCAAGGAAGCCTGGAAGAGAAGGGAGAGACCAGCAGACCCCACTATGTGCCTTGCCATGTGGTAGAGGAACCAAGGATGGCCGGCATCCAGTCTTTGGGGAGAAAGCATCACCTTATGATGCCTTGATTTGGACATTTTCACAGCTGTAAAATGTGTAAACTGTAAGCTAATAAATTCTCATCATTTAAACCAATGCATTTCATGGTATCTGCTTCAGTCTAAAGAAACTAAACACCAGCCAAATCATATTTTAAGAGTGAGGGCAAAATAAGGCCAATTTTAGACATAAGAGTATTTGGAAAGTTTACTATATAGATAAGAACTAATAAAGGATGTCCTTCAGCAGGAATAAAATGAATCTAGAAGGAAGTTATGGGGTGTAAAAAGCGAACAATAATTCATGCGTATGTTTAAATGCATGAAATAACTAAAATTCTGGTCACAAAAATAATAGGGATTTGAGACTCGGTTAGTTTGGAGGGAAGTTAAAACAAGGTAAAGTTTGGGAGGTGGGTACAGATACCAAATAATTTTAGATTTGGTTGTAAAAACATAAAGTATGTATTTTAAAATTTAAAGAGTAACCACTGAAAGAATAGAAGTAGAAAGTGAAACTTTTAAACCAGGAGTAGAAAATAAAGGAATATGAACGTGAATTTTTTTTTTTTCTTTTTTTTTTAAATGACTGTGAGAGCATACACTAAATTCATGTGATGATTTTCTGGGAATGAAGGTCAGAGGATGAGAATGAACATGGATGAAATTCATGGAAAAGGAGACAAAGCAAATGTAGCCATTAATTCTGGATGGACCTCAAAATATTATTCTTTGTCATTTTTAGTTGTTGTTTAAAAGCAGAAGTCTGAAATAAGAAAAAAAAATTGCAACTTTGGATCATTTTAAGTGTAACGACCTGGAGACAAAGGCTTGGGTGAAAATCACATAGACTGTGAGCCCCTTAAGGGCAAAGACCAAGTGTTTTACTCTTTGTATTAAACTTGTAGTAGGTGCTTAACAAATGCTTGTAGGTGCAGGTTGGTCTGAAGTCCCACCCACCTTCTTTCTGGGAGTTTCAACCATTCCACTCTAACTTTCTTTCTCTGAAGGTCCAAGATCACCCTTGACATTCTCTGCTGTTGTCATTCTTGATCTGCTCCTCCTGAGGTCCCTGCCCCAGATCACTCCAAAGTGATCATAGCTCTTACAGCTCATCTTAGAATATCTGGCCTTCAAGTGCTTTCAAACATTTGGACCCAAAGAACTTTGTGAATTCCCCTATTAAGGATTATAGAATGAATTCCTGTGGCTGGGATGAAGAATATTTGTGGGACACATCCTGAAAACCATTCTTCACCAGTGTTGATCTATGCCTGGGCTGAGGGCCCACATCCTTTAACCTTTGCCTACCTAGGGATGAGTTCCCTGCCTTCCTGGGTGTTCAGGGCAGCTTCATGTCTCTTTGTAGACATGTCTTCAGCCTGGTGTCTTAGGGCACAGACCATGGCTCCCAGAGTGACTTTTCTCACGACTCCAGCTGAACCTTCACTACTGATTAGAGATGACCCACAGAGAAATGGGCTACTGCAGGGCAGGGAGTGAGCCTTAGGTCACTGTAGGTGGCCAAGTGGGCTGGGCACCTGTGGGAGATGTGTTTGGGTTGGTAGGCCTCTAAGGTCTCTTCTAGATCTGATGTATTTAGGATTTCTGAGATTATTGGTGCTTAATGGAACCAGGTATAACCGCTAGAAAACATGTTGGTATGTTAAAAGGGGTCTCTAATCAGCAAATAAATGCTTCATGCAAAGAAGTAACTCCACTGGTGGAGATTCTGGGTACTGTGTCGATTGGCAAGATATTTTCTGATGCCTCTGAGGGCAGTCCATTATAAGCAATCACATACTCCATCTGTGAACCAAACTCTGATGCTGATGCTTCCCAGCATTGCAGAACTAGCCGGGGACTCCTCTGTTGGAAAGCTATTTGCTTTGCAGTTAGCAAAGCGAATGAAATTCTTTCAGAACTTTTTGATGGGATCTCCAGAAATTATACTCCACTGTTCCTTGTAATTTAAAGTCACATGGTATCCATTTGATATTTATTACATGTCACCTTGCTTTATGAGTTATTTTTATGTGCACAAGTCTTGTTTCCTCAATTCACTTATAAACTTCTAGGTAGAGAAACTGTCTTATATCTTATATCACCTACAGTGCCTGGCAGAATAGTCTACACATATAGGTGCTTAATATTCGTTCACTGAATTATTGGCAAGAGTGAATATAGAGAATGATAGAAATTAAAGTTAAGCTTGTTTTAAAGATGACAGTCACTGCTGCCTCTGCTGCTTTGCTCCAGAATCTCCATAGTCTACTTCTATGTGTTCTCTGGTGTATCACATTTACAAGACTGTATAAGCACCCATAAGAAATACAAAACAGGGAATTATATTCAAGTAGGAATTGTGGCAAAACAGCCTCAAACCAGCCAAGAAGACAAACACCATACAGAGGGAAGAAATTCAGAGTAAAACTAAAGATTCAAAGTAATATGCCCCAAAGCAGATGTTGAGATAAGGATTTGAGTGCCCATAGTTTATCTGGGAGATCACCCCAGAAAACACCCATAGAGGAGTGGGAAAGACAATGAGATAGGAATGGGATGGAATACAGTAAAGGGTAGGTGAAATCCAGTTACCACTGGAAGCACTTGGAGCTCAGTCTTACTTGGAAATGTTGGAAGAGAATGTAGGACTTACTCTGAGCTGTACTGCTTGAGGGTGAAGGAGCTGGGTGTTGATTCACCAACTCTCCCTTCATCACTGGTTAAGGGTACTTCTGGGGGCACAGACTGCCTGGCTCTTCCCACTTGCCCTGTGTGCTGGCTGAGCCTGTTCCCAAGATCAGATAAAAACCCCCGCTCAGTGACACTGTCACAGGGGCTCCCAGTAAGTAGCCTCTTGTTTGTGGAAGTGAATGTCAAAGGGTATGGGCAGGCGCCAACAGTGTCTGCTACCGGTTTGCACAGCATGCTGCCCTATGAGGAAATGCTCATGTGGAAGGCCCAGAGGGGACTCTTGTGGTCTTGGCCTGCATTCCACCTCTCCTTGGGAACTTGTTTTTCCCCATCTAACAATTCCTGACCTTAGCAAGTCAGCTTTGGCTCAGAGACCAGCTCCTTCTTGCTGCCTCTTTCCTAAGCATTAGGTCAGGGCACCCAGCTCTGTTTCTGAAGTCACGCTGTCTAATGGCCAAAGAGAGCCACTTCCAAGCTTGGTGCATTGGGGGTAGCTGAGAGGAGCACAGTAGAAGGAAGGGTATGTGGTTCTGACAAGTTGTCACCTCTAGAAATGACCTCTGCTGAAGTGGAGTTTGAGGAGTCACAGTTCTTAGAGGCATTTACATTTTAATGGATAAATCTCACTCAGAAAAATCTTCAGGACTCAAAAGAGTGTATCTTTGGGAAGTGGATATAGCTCAGGTGACTGGGCTCCAGCCTACCATATGTGAGGTTGCTGGTTTGGATCCCAGCACCTCCTAAAGAAGACAGTGAGCTGGTGTGATGGGCAGGTGTGGCAAGCTGACACAGCAAGAGACACAAGAAGAAAAAACATAACGAGAGATACAACAAAGCAGGGAGCAGAGGTTTCCGGTGCCTCCTAAAGAAGACAGTGAGCTGGCAGGTGTGGCAAGCTGATGCAACAAGATGATGCAACAAGAGATGTGGGGAGGAAAAACATAATGAGAAACAGAACAAAGCAAGGAGCGGAGGTGGCTCAAGCAATTAGACACCTCTCTCCCACA
Organism: Tolypeutes matacus; assembly: GCA_026826555.1. Taxonomy (NCBI): domain Eukaryota; kingdom Metazoa; phylum Chordata; class Mammalia; order Cingulata; family Chlamyphoridae; genus Tolypeutes; species Tolypeutes matacus. The sequence goes on along the minus strand of JAKSZT010053784.1, from coordinate 2,550,465 downwards.
TCAGAGGTCCCAGGTTCAGCTCCTGGTGCCTCCTAGAGAAACAAGGAAGACAAACAGACATAGTAAGTGAAAAACAACAAAGGGGTGGGGAGAAATAAATAAATAAAATAAATCTTAAAAAAAAAAAAGAGAGTGTATCTTTAAGATGAGATTCAGACACTTTGGTAGTACAGAGGGTGGTAAAGCATTTGTGATGGGGCCTGAGGAATCAACATAATCAGGTGGTCCTGGTTTGATTCTCTCACAGGTATTGCCTACTATAGCTGTCATCTTGGAACAGGGCCCATTAGGAAATCCCATGCTCAGATTATACAGATAGTCCACCCCTCTTCCCTGTAGCTCCTACCCTATCCTATTACATTACCAGCCCTCCACTCCTCCTCTGGGAGTGGAGGTCTGGAAAAGAGGCAATTTCCTTCTGGGAGGAGCTGGTCTGGAGAGGAGCCCTATAGCCTAAAGGATCTCATATTACCTGTGTTTGCATCCCTGCCCTGTCACTCACCAGCTATGTGACCTTGAACCAGTTGCTTGAACTCACTGTGCCACTGTTTCTGTATTTGTCAAATGGGGATAATAATGGTCCCTACCTCACAGGGTTTATGTAAAGACAAAATGGGTTAATGAGAAGTGCTAAGAACTGCTAAAAATTCCTGATACATTGTTTGTCAAATAAACAGAAAAATAGTGTGGAAGTGAATGCCAAGGATATAAGGGCTCCACTGAGTAGTGGAATCTAATAGACAGGGTTCAAATCCATACTCCTCCATCTACAAGCTGTGTGTCCTTACGTGGGTTTTTAGCTTCTTCGAGTCTCAGTTTCCTCATTTGTAAAATGGAGATTATAATATCTGTATCAAGTAGTTGTGAGAATTAAATAAGATAAAGGATATAAAATATCTAGCACAGTGTTTGGCATATACAATAAACTTTCAATAAATGCTATATTTGTAGTAAGATGTTTCCCTGAGGATTATCTTGTGGGTGTTTTGTGGCAAAATTGGGGAGGTAGCTTTGTCCATTTTGGGGTGGGGATGGGAGAGGATGAAGTAGGAATGGGGAAGAGATGGGGGGTAGGAGGGGATGAGAGGAAGAGGGGGGAGGAAATGGGGCAGGGGGTGAGCAGAATAGGTGAGATATGGGGCTCTCTGAAGACAATCTTGCTGGCTGTGCTTTGAGAAATAACCCTATAGTTATGAGTCCCATTGGTTTTCAAAGGCTGAAAAGAAAAATCTGTTTACCTTCTGAGGAACCTAGGTCTCAGGGATTTGAAAAGGCTCAGAGGATTCTTGCTACTTGAAGTATTTCTAATAGAGATCCCCTGGGGTCTCTGACCTCTTGGGGCTGGGGCTGGGGGGGAAGGCTGGGCAGGGAGAGAAACAACATTAGCTAAGAACTGCCATTCTGGAAGCCCATTTTGGGGTGGGCATCCTTAGCGAGCTTGGCATTGAAGTCAACTCTCCTCCCTCAGAAGATCAAGCTACTGGACCAGTGAAGGGTGGGTGGCCGGCTCAGACGGTGGGCAACTAGACCTCAACAGCCACCCTGGTGGCAGCAAGAAACCAGGGCAGGAGTGGACTGTTCAGAGAATAAGGTTCCCCTTGCTGAATGTGGAAGGCAGACTGATGATTATTTTGGGACGGTGGTCATTAGGAAAGATACTGGACTCATTGCTATTGCTTATAAGGTAAGTGGTGACTGAGCCAGGTCTTTTTTTTTTTGGAGGAGGGGAGAGAGAAACAAACAAACAAAAAACCCAAGGAAACTGTGCCTTGTGTTAGTGGAGCAAGTCTTTCTTTTTATGTCTTATTGGAGAAAAAATGGGAGAGTTCTTTAGTGCTGTCAGAGCTGCCCCTTCCCATTGGACCTTTGGTCAGGAAAGGTGACCGTTTTGTGACAAGACATCTAGCAGGTGGACCCGTGTCCCTCCTCACACAGGCACCTACAACAGATATTTATAACCACTTCGAAATTCATATGCTACTTTCCCCATCTAATCCTCATCACGACCCTGTGAGTAGACATTTCTCTCCATTTTAGAGATGAGAAAACTGAGGCTTACAGAGAGCTAATATCTTGCTCAAGTTCACATGGAGAGCTGGTGTGCAAGCCCATGCTATCCAGTTTCAAATTCTACATTGCTTCATCTTCCATTTACTTTTTCATGAAGTTTCACAGTTCTTAGAACGGAATATAATGGCAGTTCTATTGTACTAATTCATTTTTCTTTATTGTGGGAGTCCAGGCTTCTTTAAGTCCATAAGCAACACACATATTAGTATGTCGAGCTGATTTCCACCTTTTCTCAACAGGCCTTCAGTTCTTCCTGAGATCAATAAAGCTTAAAAGAAACGAAAAAGCCAACTCAGCTTGTGTGTGGACCCCAGACTTTGCTCTAATATAGACCCTTTACTGGAGTGTAAATGATGCTTGACAGCTCAGCTTTCTTGTCACTAATAAGTTGGGATGTGGTTGTGCATTCAAAATCTAGTAAGGACTAAGTAAGCACAGTTGGCTCCATATCACTGATTAAACACAGTTAAAAGGAAATTTTTTTTTTGAGAGGACCTGTAAAAGGGGAGGCAGAGAGAAGTATGTGAGATTTCTCGTTTGTGCAGTGCTTCCTCTCAGCCACTGGTTATGAGTATGGGCTGTGGAAATTTTCACAGGGCACCTCAGAGATGAAACGCCACTGCATGGAAATCAGATGACATTAAAGGAAAAATAGCAGCAACAACTCAACATAATCAGAGTAAACAGCAACAACATATCCGCCCATCGGGCCAACTCAACGTCAGGAAGAAACTACCCACTCAGAACCCAGAGCTGCTGCCAACCCCGATGGCACCTTTTTGCAAATGGGAAAAGGCACCCCCTTGGGCACACGCAGGCCTGCTTGGGCTGAATTCAGGCCCCCTCGTCCTTCAACCAGGCCACTTCATGCAGCCAACGCCCTGTACGGATATACATGGTGCCCTGAGGCTCCACGTGTAATTCTATCATATTTCCAGCTCTCCCTTTTTCAGGTATTCCTTTTTTTAAAAAGGCTCAGAAGCTGCTCTAAAAAAAAATTGTGTTTTTTGGCTGAAACTACGAAGCTGCAGCCTCTGACATGATATGTAGATAAAAGATGACACAAGGATAAGAGCTAGAGAAATCTTTAAGGAGAAGAGCTTAGACCATTTTCAAAGACCCTCTGCAGTGCACGGAAGGGCCCCAGTACTCGCGGGTGCTGGGTGACATGCTGGATCAGTGGGCTCTTGCTTGCACTAAGGCCTCGCTCTGATGAGCTGGGCAATCTGGGGACTGTTTGAACAGACCAAAGGAAAATATCAAAAGGCAAATTGGAGTCAGGGAGAAAATGAATAGCCCGTGATCTCCAAGGGAGATTACAGAGGAAATGACAAAGCAGTCAGGTTTTTAAAGGGGCTGTTATTCCAAGAGAGGTAATTTTGTTCAACTTTTTATTATTATTTTTTTAAATGGAAAAGAGGATGAAGAGATCAGCACCAGCTAAATCATCAGTCAGATAAAAGATAAATCTTTCATTAGGAAACAGTTCTTTCCCTGCCCTGTTGACATTGAAGAATACATTTGATGTAAGGATTCGGGGCTTTATAAAAACTGTAATATGCTAAAATAAACAATACCACAATTTCATATTTTATTGGAGAAGGGCAGCCATAAAACACCAAAAAACAAACAAAAAAATCCAGAAGGGAACTTTAAAGATTAATAGTGTATTTTCCCTATCGGAGCTCTGCTCTTTTTAATCATTTTTAATGTCCTGAATGTTTGCACATTCAGCAGACATCAGCTAGGATAACGAGAGGAACTGCTTTGACCCCCTAAGATCAGGGGCAATCTTCTACCCAGAGACTTAAGATGCCTGCAAATCTCGGTTCCCTAATAGGTCTCTTGTCCCAAAACCTCAGGGGTTCATTGGCCACCTCAGTTGCTCTTGATTCTGGGACTGATGAGAAGACATAAAATAAACTCTCATGAAGACGAGACCCTCATCAAGGCAATCTTGCCACTCGTCTTGCTGGGACGGTGCCCTGGATCTAGGTTTCTGCCTGCCTTCTGCAATCAAACCTCTCCTGGTCCCCCTTTCCCTAGGCCAGGACTGTGCGCTGGCCCAGTCTCCAGTGACAGGTGTTCGGCAGCCCCTTGGGACCTCTCCTTTGTGACTTCCCTCAGGCTGTCCTGAATCACCCAGGCAGTCTGTTCCCATCTCCCTGGTGGGAGCTCTGCCATTTGGCTGGACACCCACTCATTACCCCTGGCTGTAATTCTTGTGTTCGTCCCCTTTCATCAGCCACCAGCTCTTCTGGACACTGTCCTCTGACAGGCTGGCTCTGACTGCTTCCGCCGACAGCCTGCAGCTGTGTTCACGCCTCCAGATTTGCCCTACCTTGATGCACAAATATGTCCCCCAGGTTACCGCTCTCCCTGGTCTGGCTTATAAAATTCTACCTCAGTAGGAAGAGCTCACGGAACTTTGTTTTAGAGTTCCGCCTTTAACACACTCAGACCCCCTCTCTGTGTGTCTGCCCTATTTCTGGTGACTTGAGTCCACTGCTCTATACTTTTTTCTCTACCACAGAGTCTCTGCAACTCATTGTACATGCTCCCGAGGACGTCAGCTTCTATGTGGCTTATCTTAGCTTCTCTGTCTTCTTTGTCTCTATCTCCCTCCCCCTGTCCTTATTAAATATATTAAATATGTTAAATATAGATATATTTATCTTTTATCTGACTGATGATTTAGCCGGTGCTGATCTCTTCATTCTCTTTTCGATTAAAAAAAAATTTAAAAAGTTGAATATATTAAATATATGTATTTATATATGTATATGTTTACTTTCCAGCTCCTGTTGATATCTGCCTCACTGTCAGGTATTTTTGATAACTTTGATTTGCCCAGATTATCTTTTTTTTTTTTGCATGAGGCCAGGAAAAAGAAAAGAAAAGGAGAGAATTAGTCTATGAATTGTTTATCTTTGGGTCAGATGCCTACTCCTGGTTCAGTCAGTGTTGGCCAGGAGAGATACAAAGCATGTCTGTGTAAAGTTTGTCCCTTCACAGAAGGGGCTGTGGATGTGACGCAGTTTCCTGGAAGGACTTAGTTTGAGGCAGGCACCATGCCACGCTTAGTGCTTACTGCGTTTTATTTTACTATTGGAAGTTCACTTCTACACATAAACAAAGAGATTTAGCTATTCCAGATAGATTTGAAAGTGGTCCCAAATCCTTCCAGGTTATCATAGTTAACCAAGTTATCCAATCCTCAGGGAAAAAAAAATATTGAAATTAGATGCTCTTCTAGAGAAAAGTTGATTCCACCTATTAAAATCCTCATTTTCCTGGAGAAGCTAAATTCTGAAACAAACAAACCCAAAACATGGAGAGGCAATATGTCATGGAAAGAGGGTTGAATGAAGCCCAGAAAACTTGGGTTGTAATCACCTGTGTCACCTTGGACTAGTCATTTCTCTGTGGCTGTGGTGGACCCTGCCCCGGTCTGCATCACTTGGCCAATGGGCCCATTCCCCAGCTGCTATGAGCATTGGCTGCTAAGAACCCACAGCTCCTTGCTCTGGAGAATTACTCATTGCTGACAGGACACAGCTCCTGCCACACCAAAGCCCTCCAGGCCAAGGTTAGATTTTACTTGAGAGATTGTGTCCTTGTTCAGTACTTTATTCTTCCCTATCCTGCTTGACTTACAGCCTTCAGGTTTTTCCAGAAAAGCACTCCCTCAATAAATCCTGTGTACCTGAATTCCCATCTGAGCCCCTGATTTTAGGGAACTTGACCTAGGACAGGGACTCAGTTTACTCCTCTGTGAAGTAAAGAGGCTGGGTTAATGAGCTCTGAGGTTCCTTCCTACTCTGATATCCCTTTGTTCTTTTGTTGTGCATTGTTTCACTTCTATTCCAAAACAGATGAGGCTTAGAAGAAAACTAGTGATAATATTGGAATATCTGTGTTTCTGGGAAGCTTACCACATAACTGACATAAGCTAAGGGATGTCTTAGCCAATCCGATCTACATTCTTCCTTTGCTTACCCCTGGCAGTAGGATTTGAAGAAGTTCCAAGGGTGACCACCACAAAGTGATTTTATCTGTATGATTTCCTATGTGCAAATAAAGTTCCTGACTTGCTGAGCCATACAGACATTTCAGGGCATCAAGTTCCTGGAATGTGGACCTAGCCAGCCTCTTATATTAACCAGACTGTACTTGTCAACACCTGGGAAGACATTTGGAAGTTTGACGTGATGTTCTTGACATAGAACAACTTGTGTCATTCAGAGCAATAGGCAGGCTGTGTTCCAATTTATTTGTACCTGGCAAATGTTAGTTGCACATGATTGCATTATTGACTATTTTCAGTCTTGGTCTGCATCATGGAAAAACTGAAAGTGAATTACATTGTCAACGTTAATGGCACAAAAATTCCTGCGAAAGAAAGGATCTTTCCTGTCCCCCAAATTAAAACTCTAACAACATAGTTCCTCCAGGGTGATGGTTCTAAACATCCAATGTCTCCATTTACTGGTCTGAAAAGTTGAAAATATTTGCCAGGACATCATCACATGACCATTGTCAAGTAGCTCTGTGTTACTTTCACTTTGGAAAACTTATACATCCAAATAAGAAAAGTTCAGTTTTGGTGTGGAACTCAATACCCAGCTGTTCTTTCTTCTGTAGAATTCAGTGTCAGCACGATAAGACATTGAACAATCTTAGGTATTGTAGTACTTTCCTAGGGCTGCCATAACAATAACAAATTAGGTGGCTTAAAACAACAGACATTTGTTCTTTCAGTTCTGGAGGCTAGGAGTCTGAAATCAAGGTGGCGGCTCTCCTGAGGACTCTAGGAAAGGATCCTTCCTTGCATCTTCCTAGCTTCTGGTGGTGAATAATGTGGGCAATCCTTGGCATTCCTTGGCATGTAGACACATCACCCCAAACTCTACCTCCACTGTCACATGTTGTTTTCCCTGATGTTTGCATGTGTCCAAACTTCCCTTGTTTTAAAAGGATAGCAGTCATTGGATTAGGGTGGGCTCTAATTCAGTCTGATCCCTTCTTAACTCAAGTACATCTGCAACTTGATTACATCTACCTTATTTCCAAATGAGATCACATTCACAGTACCAAGGGTTAGGATTTTTTCCAACATAGCTTTTTGGGGAACACAATTCAACCCATAACAGCCATCAATGAAGGATAATAGCTATTCACAAAAGGCCCTAAAATAATTGTTTAAGGAACAATGGAAAGTGCTTGCCATACCTTCAATAAGTCTCTAAGTCAGCTAATTGTTTTTCCCCCAATACATGTACATAGCTGGGGATTATAGCAACATTAAACTCAGAAGTATGTGGTTCTCTAATGCTTCTTGCTCCGGAGCTGAACACAGGATCAAGCAGAGACCTCCTGGGAAGTTTGTTCTGCCCTGGGCTGAACTTTGAGCTCTGATGGGGGCTGAGGTTGGAGAAGGAAGGATTGTGAAAAACTGCTATCTACTCAAGGGCTTTATACTAACATATAGACATATAACATATTCATAGTCCTGCTCTATGCCAACAGAAGACATGGAGTCGACTCTAGCTCCTTTTCCCTGTGCTATCTGTCCTCTTTAACTCCTTTTCCTAATTCCAGAGACACTGGCTTTTTGGGCATCTGGCCCACTCTAGTTCCCAGGGTCCAGAAGAGACCATCTGGAATGGTTCAATGGATTAGGACCAGCAGACAGATGACCAGGCTTTAAAAACCAGTTTGAGCTTGGCCAAGTTTGTGTACCTCCCAGGACATAGATTTTCTCATCTATAAAAAGACGTTGATGGCTTTGCCCACCTCCCACACCTCCCACCACATCCCACACAAACATCTCCCACAAGTGTGGCCCACCACCCTCGATGAACTTACACATCCTGGAGCCTTGCCACCAACCATAGACCACAGTTCACACTGTAGACTACACTCTCTCCCACTCAGTTCTGAGTGGTGTGTGCTGATTTAAAATGGCCTACATCCATTGCCACAACGGTACTCAGGACAACCTCCAACTCCCAAAGAAGCCCCTGTATTTCAACTGCTCATCCCCTCCCTACCCCAAAAGTGTCAAGTGGCCACTGGCTCCACCTCATTGTTATAATTTCTTGCATTTCTAGAATCACCATATGTGAACAAGAGAATACCATCAAGTCATACACACATGTGAAAATAGCTGATATACTCATGTAATAAATGTTTTTCCCCAGGTATTTTTTTGTGTACAAAAAGTGGGATATTGTGGGGGTTGAATTAGTTCATTATGTGAAAAATTTAATATACAAAGTGCTAAATATATGAAGTCATTTTATTTGCCATAATAAAGGGCAAATTGAAATGGTAAAAAAAAAAAAAAAAAAAAAAAAAAAAAGACGTTGAGAAAAAATATCTCTTTAAATCATAGAATTAGGTCATTTTAGGTATGGAAAAGCCCCAGAAGTCACCTCAACCAAAGTCTTGATTGATGGATGAAGAAATGGAGCCCAGAGAGTCACTTCTCCTGCCCCAAACCTCAGAGTCTTGTAGCCACCATCCCCATGACTATTTACTAAGCCCCAAGAGGTTTGGCGCTCTCAGCCAGGGAACCGGCCCTCAGCTTTGATGAGGCAACCCAAAGACTTTTTCAGGGATTAGTTTGAAAATGGACTTTAGGGCCATTATTCTGGAAGTTTCTGGCCCCCAATATACATACATTCCTTGTATCCACTATGGGTAGGGTGGGTGTATAAAAGAGAAATTTAAAATTGTTAGATTGTCACACCTGAGGAGAAGATGAGGGGCCCAATACTGAAATGCTCTGTTGGGCTGTGGTGGCAGTGGGCAGAGACACTCTGGGATACTTGGCCCTGGGCCTCTGCCCTGCCTCAGAGCATGGTATGGTGGAGGTGGAGATGGGGAGAGGACTGTGACAATAGGTTGGTAATAGAAGGAGGCTCCTATAGGGCTGTTCCTCAGCATACTTCCTAGTGATACTCACTTTAAAGGGCTGTAAACCACTTGAAACAGCTCGGCTACCACTAGGCAGGGCCACTATTATGGATTGTCTTCCAGAGGTGAGCTGAAAGGAAAGCAATTAATTGCCTACCAGGATGGAGTTAAAGCACCAGGAACCCAAGGGAAAACCTTTTTAGAGCCTTTCTTGGAACAACTATGGTACATGGGAGTGTGGCGAGAGAAGGAGAGAAAAACAGAGAGAGAAATGAGAGATACAGATGGAACTTGAGGGGACCTTGGAATGTGAGCATTTCTACTGTTCAGTTTGAGTGTGTCCCTTTAAGAGAGAAAGAGGGTAGCTCCCATTCACTTCTGCACAACACTGGGAAAAGATAGCAGAAGAATTTTCCATCAGTAAACCTGGGAGTTTGAAGACCCATAAATGTTAAGTGGGGAATTGAATTGGTAGCCAACTCTTGAATTAAAACTTGGTTTTAGAGTCTCAGCAAGGATGGGTGGGGTGAAGGATGAGGATGGCAGGGATGCTTCACCTAAACAAATGAGTAATGGAAAAGACCTTAAATCATCTAGTCCCACCTCCCTTCAGTCCACCACCCAGCAGCTCAGACATATAACCATGCAGCTTCTGTTTCAGCTCTTCCATTGACAGCATATAGACACACTATACCTCTTAACAATGATAGCCTTGAACATTCCATTGTGGGACAGTCTTAATTGTTAGAAACTGCTTCCTTGCATGAATCAAAATATGCCTCCTATTGGTCATAGTTCCTGGATCAAAACAGCTCAAATATATTGACTTTAAACAAAATGTCATTCAGATTTCCAAAGAAAGCTATTATTGAGCTTCTGCTCCTGCCTTTATCCTTTTTTTTTTTTCAATGCCATGTATCTTTAGGTCATTCAGTTGTTGATCATATAACAATTCTAGACTCCTTCCTGCTTCTCTGTATATTTTCTGGTTTGTCAAGATGAGCCATGGCCTGATCCCTTTCTTCTTTCTTTAATCCAAGAGGATAGTAGCACTGGGCCTGCCTGCATGTGGAGATCAGGAGCCTTCCTAGCTTCCCTGAATGATTTTCTGGTGTGCTCTGGCCTGTCCTATGCCTAGCAACCATCTAGTTGTCCAAAGACAGGGAGGTTTTTTTTACTGAATACTTGGAAACTGGTTGTTCTCAAGAAGTGCAAAAAAAAACTAGGTTGGTAAAGACGTTCCAGTCCTCTCTGAAGATCTGCCTATTCTCCATAATGGCCCACTCTTCTCATTTTCTCCCAGATCATGGCACCCTAAGACCCAGAGTCACAGCACAGAATTAACTTTGGCCCTAACGAAGAGCAGATAATGATATGGCTTCCCTTTACATATGCCCACCATTCATCCATCCATCCATCTATCCATCTATCCATCCATCCACACATCCAATCAGTCATCACCACGTACTGAACACTATGTCATAGGCAACGTACTATTGGAGATCCAAGAAGATTAAGACAGAATCTCAAGGTCACAATTTAAAGTAACTTTAGAACAAAATTTTTCATGGTAGGGGGGTACAGATGAGGGTCTTCTCATTAAAAGGCATATTAGAATCTCAGACAGTGGAGTGAGGATGGGGGTAGGGAAGTTAGGGGATAGGGAGAAGTAGAAAGCTTAATTTAAAAAACCATATGCTTAAATCACCATTGTTTTCATTTAGTTGATTTTAATATACTTTATTTGAAATCTATATAACTAAAAAAGAGTGAGAAATTTTCACATTTATCACAAAAAGGCATGGATTAAAAAAAAAACAAAATCTTTGGCTTAGAGTTTATTTAGAAGGTTTATGTCCTTCCTTTGCTATTTTTGCTCCCTTCCTCCTGAGATGGATGTAGCTATTTTTATTCTCACTACTCATGACTTACAGTTCACTGATTCTGATGAATGAGAAATCTTTTCTTGGTATACCCTATAGATCAGCTTCCGTGACTCTTTGCACTTCAGGTCTCTGGCTCCTCACAGAGAGAAAGGGCTCAGGAAGAGAAGACAGGTTGGTTAGCAGGAGCCTGCATCTCATCCCTATGCTCTCTTCTCAAGGTCTGGCCACTCTGCTAGCCGCTTCCTGTACCTCCAAGATAGCCTCAAATTCTTGTTGCTCCTGTGTCTGCAAATGCCCAGGGTTCTTTAACCACCCCAACCTTTCTTTCAGAGAAAGTGAGTCTGGGCCAAAAGTTACAGATATCCCACCCCCACCCTGTACCATGGTGTTGATAGCACAAAGGTTCATGCTCATGGTTGCAGAACAGTTAGCAGGAATAAACCTCATAGCAGGCAGGAAACTTATTAATACCAGACAGGGAAACTTGGCATGGTTTGCAGCTTCTTATCGAGCTGTCTTGCACTAGCTGCTAGAACCAAAGAGAACATAGCCCTACCTCCATGTTCTCACCCCTACTCCCAGAATTCATTCTTTTTTTTCCAAACAAAAGTTTCTGAGGTCAAATTGCCCCAAGATTTATCTTACTCCGGCTCTTGATGAAGATTATTCCTATAGTCTTATAACATATTAGCTATGCACCTATCAGTTCCAGATAGGAATGGCCTGTGGCGAAGAAGACAGAGTTCACTTGAGCCCAACCCAGTTCTGAGTACTTAATAGGTGTTCAATAAATGCTGGTTGAATGAAAAGGAGGGATGCCCTTTGCTAGGCAGAATTTTTGAATCTGGAAATGGTTTTTATGGAGGGAAACATTCTCAGAATGATGAATTGGTGCAGATTTATTACACATTTAAATAACCTGCTGAGAAGCTGAGTTAGGTCATGTGGATTGGAAAGTCTGAAGGTTGAGAAAGGAAACCTAGTGTGTCCATAAACGTGAGTTATCAGAGGGGCATCTGGGGTCTGACTAGCTCAGTAGGCCTCTGAGAAGGGGGTAGGCTGCCTCAGAGGAGGCAGTTAATTAACGGAGCCTGAGTCTGAGCCCATTGCTTTCAGGTAAGTGTGAGGGAAGAGCAGGGCTGCTACATAATTTGTGGAGCAAAGTGTAAAGTGAAAATGTGGGGCCCCTCGTTAAAAAAAATAAGAATTTCAAGATGATGATAGAGCATTTAACCAAAAATAGGGTCTTTTTTTTAAAACAAATCAATTTTATTGATACATATTAATAAAGCATAAATCCATGCAAAGTATACAATCAATAGTATTTGGTGTAATCACATATTTGCGCATTCATCACTTCAATCATTCTTAGAGCACTTTCATTATTCCAATAATAATAATAAATAAAAAACAAACAAAACTCATCACTTCTCAATCTCTATGCTTCCCCTGGCATACATAGCTGCTATTCTGTTTCCTTCTCCCTTGTATATTTGTATTTATATTTTGTAAAAACAGTCTTATATAGCATAGGCTCTTTTAAGTGCAGGGTTCTGGGTAAGAGTCATTGTCTGTCCCTATTTCCTCCTCAAACTTGGAGGCCTGAGGACTGGGGAAGTGTTTTGGGAAAGGACCTCAAGGCAGCTACCCTGTGGTGCATTCCTTTTTTATTCTCTCTTTGGCCCACCACCATCTCCTTCCTCTGGATCCAGACCCACTATGTTTGTTCCAGTATTATTCCCTTGCTCTGTTTTTAGCTGCTAACCAGTGTCTATGGCTAATGATATCATTTATCAAGATCTACCATATCCTAGACAAATTGCTTTACATATGTTATCTTGAATCCTTTCAGAAATATTCAGTAGTATTTTTACTTCCATTTTACAGATAAGAAAATATAAGCTCAGAGACACAAAGTATTTGGTTAAGGCTGCAAAATTTATAGATGATAGACTCAAGCTTACTGCCCCTCGGGATGGCTTAAAAAACACATCCTATTCCCACAGGCTATCTGGTCTTTTAGGCATAATGATACCTTGTTAAATTTTGTGTCATCTGCAAGGTTTGGTACATAGCAGGCCTTCAATAAGGTTTTGCTGACAGTCTCTTCAACAAAAGGTGTTGGGAGAACTGGATATCTATAACCAAAAGAATGAAAGAGGACCCCTATCTCACCCCCTACACAAGAATAAACTCAAAATGTATCAAAGATCTAAATATAAAAGCCAGGACCATAAAACTACTAGAAGAAAATGTAGTGAAACATCTTCAAGATCTTCTAGTAGGTGGTGGTTTCTTGGACCTTACACCCAAAGCACATGCAACAAAAGAAAAAATAGATAAATGGGACCTCCTCAAAATTAAACACTTTTGCACCTCACAGGACTTTCTCAATAGGGTAAATAGGCAGCCAACTCAATGGGAAAAAATATTTGGAAATCACATTCTGATAAGGGTTTAATATCCAGGATCTATAAAGAGATGTTACAACTCAACAATAAAAAGACAAACGACTCAATTAAAAAATGGGCAAAAGACTTGAATAGACATTTCTTCAAAGAAGAAATACAAATGGCAAAAAAACCCACACAAAAAACAAACAAAAAAACACCTGAAGAAATGCTCGACATCACTCATGATCAGGGAAATGCAAATCAAAACTACATGAGATATCATTTCACGCCTATCAGAATGGCCAGTATTAAAAAGACAAAGAACTACAAGTATTGGAGAGGATGTGGAGAGATAAGAACACTTCTTCATTGTTGGTGGGAATGCAGGATGGTACAGCCACTATGGAGGACTGTTTGGCAGTTTCTAAAGAAGTTTAATATAGACTTGCCACACGACCTGGCAATACCACTACTGGGTATATACCCAGAAGAACTGAGAGCAGTGACACGAACAGACATCTGCACACCGATGTTCATAGCAACATTATTCACCATTGCCAAAAGTTGGAAACAACCCAGGTGTCCATCAACACACGAATGGATAAACAAACTGTGGTCTATTCACACGATGGAATATTATGCAGTTGTAAGAAGAAATGAAGTCGTAAAGCATATGGCAATATGGATGAACCTGGAGGACATTATATTGAGTGAAGCAAGCCAGGCACAAAAGGGCAAATACTGTATGAATGTGTTACTATGAACCAAATATATTGTGTAACATATTCCTTGATTAAAAAATTTTTTTATATGTATCCAGTACATTTAATTGAAAAATGTATGTATTTATTCATCTGTGTTTACTTTTTAGTTTTTTTTTTTTTTTTTTAAGATTTATTTATTTATTTATTCATTTATACCCCCCTTGCTGCTTGTGCTCGCTGGGTCAGCTAACCACGCCGTGCAGGCGGGCTTGCCTTCACCAGGAGGCCCCGGGAACCGAACCCGGGGCCTCCCATATGGTAAACGGGAGCCCTACTGATTGAGCCACAGCCACTTCCCTACTTTTTAGTTTTTAATTGTTTATATTTTCAATTATTAAATGTACAAAATAAAGTTGGAAAAAAAATAAAAAGCAAAAAAAAAAAAAAAGATTTTGCGGAATGCCTCTGGGCTTGTGGTGGGAGAAGCAGTCAGAGGTGAAACTACTAAGAGAAGTAAGGGTCTTGAGACTCAGGCAGCGCTCTGCCTACCTGGCCATGGTGCCACCCTGTCCATGTCTGAGCACCTGGGTGCTCAGAAAGAGAGCTGCTGTGTGCTAGGGGCTTCCGGATTCTGGGCTGCATTGATGTTAGGGGTCCTCTGGCTTGGGCCAGATTCGCACAACTTCCTGTCTCAGAGCTCGCTTAGAGGTGGCACCCAGCTCATTTTGGCCAGTGCATTCTCTTGGGTAGGTCCTCTGCCTAAATCTTAACTCCTCTGCTAGCCCCAGGAACTGGGCTGACAATGTAGAAACCTACACTCCTTGTCCTCCCCTCTTTTCTCAATGGCTCAGCCAGAGCAGGTCCTCGTCAACCATTTCTTTTTCCTTTCTCCTCTCAGGCTTCCAGAGGGCCCTTCTGAAGCAGAAGACAAGCTCAGTCCCTGTCATCTTTCTTACTCTTTGGGGAAAAGGAAGTTGTGTTGGCAAATCTCATTTTGAAACTGTAACTTCTAAATCCAGAATATTCAACAGTTCAGATGTTTACATAAATAATGTGGAAAACTGATTATGTGCCTGCTGGGCCATAGGAGATTTCCCCTTTGGAACCACAATTTAAGCGACGAGATTCCGGGAACACTGCAGCTAACTGGAATTTCCATTTGGAAGATCCTACTCTCTTGAGTCCTTCTGCATGAGCTGGTTCAGGTTTCATGCTGTTTTGCTCATCTCTGTTTCTGTATCTAGTAGTAGCAAAGCAAGATAAAAACCTGCTCTACTGATGTTTATGTGACTAGTGAAGCTAATTGCTAATTTGTTGAAAAGGACAAAATCAAAGTCCCAGTGTCTAAAATGTTGCTCTGCTCTTTGTGTGTGTGTGTGCATGTATGAGTATTTTTGTGTGTACGTGAGTGTACACTTGCTTCTGTGTGTGTGTGTTAGAAAGTGAGATGTGAGCCTCAAGCTAAAAATAAAGATAAGAACATCTTGTAAAGTCTATTTCCCCTTTTCTTTTCCCCCATAAGGTGCTGTTGTCAGCTGCAATTACACTCCCCATTTATCACTTGCTGACAATCAGTTACACATGTCCATGCATAGTGTTGCCTCATGCTCATCTTTCAATACATAATTGTGGTAGAAGACAAAAGGTAAAAAGATTTCAGAGGTAAGAAGGAAGACAGAAGCAAGGTGAAACTTGAGATCACAGCTCTCTATAAATGTCTGACTGGGGAAAGAGGATTCTATGTATTGGACTTGGTGCATAGGCCATTAGAAACACCATTTCTCCAGCATATGTGTCCACATTGGGAGGATGAGGGAAAGGTAGTAAAAAGACTGTCCGAGATTGTAGCTACCAGACACTGCTGATGAAAATTGTGCATAGCTGAAAGAGCAAATCACTTTCATTTTTCAGTGATTGCACTGGATTTTGAAATTAAGCACAGCAGGGAGAATATACCTGCGTGAGCTTAAAGAAAGGTGGCAGGCTTTTGAGCTTTTGAGCTGAAAACATCTATCTTTTAAGCTCCATCTAGAGATTTGTTCCTGCCCTGCTGTAGCTCCCATGCAACAAGTCTCAGTATTGTTGATTTCTTCTTAGCCCTACTTTAGGCAGAGAGGAAGCAGATTTTACCTCGGGTGGGGGCAGTTTAGAGGGTGGTGGTTCAGGTAGTAAACCACAGCCCCTTCTTCTGTTTTTCTCACATCTGGGGGGGCTTTAATCCAACTTTTCAGGCTAAGCTTACATGTGATTTAAACTGTTCAAAGTAAAGACCCGCTCTCAGAAAGACTTAACGATCTCTAATTTCATTAGAACTTAGTCTTAAACCAACAGAGGTACTGGCATGTCTCTTCTTGATGAGGACTGGGTTCTAAAGTCAGCATGGAGGGTGAAAATTGCATGCAGTCAAAATTTTGCTTGAAAATCTCTTAACTTGCCTGCAAAGTATGCTTCAAGATGCTTAAGCCACGGAAGGCGGTGTCCAAGGCACTGCTGCAAGAAAGCACACATCTCTCTCTCCTCTCAGGCTCATTCTGGGGCCTGTGCTCTTTGACAGAAGGATGAGTAGGACTGTCGGTATATAACTTGTTCTCTCAGTCTCATCCCACCAGAATTCAAGCTTTCTTGAATTTGCTTAAGTTAAATGCCCGTGGTTCAAAAAATTCTTATTTGCCTTGTCTGGAAGAAGAGAGAAAGAGGAAGGAAACTTGGGTCTTAATATCCCCTGCCTGACCTCAGGAACCCTCTGGCTTCACTGTGACACATTTATGGGGTCTCTAGCTAATATTAGTAGCTAATATGTAGTACTGAAAGTGGTCTAAGCACATTGTAGCTAATATTAGTAGCTAATATGTAGTACTGAAAGTGGTCTAAGCACTTTACCTGTATTAACTCATTTAATACTCACAATAACTCTCTGAGGTTAACCTTTATCATCCCATAATGTAGATGAGGGGATAAAATCTTAGAGCTCATTCACAATTTTGTCCCTGCAGTAGCTTAATATGAAGAAGGGGTGCCAAGGCAGTTTCTTTCATGGGAGTGAGGTGGGGATGTGCAGGTGGGAAAACCTTCGCTGTCTGTCTTCTGGGGTTCACCAACCCAACGGGGGCAGCTGCTTAGCTGTCTGTGCCTCTGGGCTTCCACACAGGTGATTCCCTCTGCCTGGTGCACTCTTTCTCCCCCTTTCAGCATGCTCACATTTACCCATCCCTCCCTGGCTGCATTAGGGCCACCCCCTCCCCATCCCTTCCTACAGCTCTCACTCTCTCTGTCTATGCAATGGACCAGAAACTGAGGTCCTTCAGGATGGGGATGGTGTCTTTTTCACTAAGTAGCAAGGTGCCTGGCCCAATGTTATACTCAACGAATGCTTGTTGAATGGATGCTGAGTAAGTAAAGACTACAGTATATCCATTCCTATCCAGTTTCTAAAATACAGGCATCTCCCATTTAATCAGTAATCCACTCTTAAAAATCAAATGCTATGGCTAAGAGACTTCAAAGTGAGTTGGGAGGTCAGTCCAGAGGTTACGCTTATGCCCGCCTCAGCAGGATCTCTTTGACTGCCAAAGTAGATATTACCCCAAATAGTGGGACTCCTGAGGGCTCTGGAGACCCGCAGACACTATAGGCAGGGCAGATAGCTCAGGAGTTTGGCCTTGCCAGTGGGCCCTACTTTGGATTTATGCTCCCTAGAGTGACAGAGTTGGACTCAGTTGTGGTTTCCCTACACATGGCTCTTCTGCCCTTCTATTTGAACCTATAATTACTACTAGAGTTGGTAGGTGTACATCCAAGAGACTTAAATCTTTGGGCTGTCCATGTGCCAGCTGGGTCCTGAATCTCAGTGGAGTTGCAACACCTACTCTCCACTTCATTGGTCTCACCCAGAACAACTAAAATGGAGGTGATGATGGACAACTACATACCAAGGAACCAAGAGAGTCTACAATGGCAAGAAAGAGAGTACCATCCATCAGCCCTATGGGATCACAGCCCCCTCTCAATTAGAGGTGGAGTGGACATCACCAGCCCAGAATCCTCAAGATTGGTGAATGAACTATGGACCAGAGTGGACTTACTGGTATTCTACTTTAGACTTATTGTGATTCTAGCAATGGAAGAACTTAAAGCATTGATGTGGAGGGAGTAGCCACTGGAGGTTCTGAGGGCAGGGAGATGGGAAAACAGGTGTAATAAAGGGGCATTTTCGGGACTTGGGAGTTGTCCTGAATGACATTGCAATGACAGATACAGGCCATTATAAATCTTGCCATAACCTACAGAATTGGGTGGGAGAGAGTGTAAACTACAGTGCAAACTTAATCCACACTTAGTGGCAATAGTCCAAAATGTGTTCATCAATTGCAATGAATATACCTCACTAATGAAGGATGTTGTTAATGTGGGAAAATGTGGGAGATGTGGGAGCAGGGCATATGGGAATCCCCTATATTTTTTATGTAACATTTGTATAAACTAAGTATCTTTAAAAAAATAAGAAAAAAAAAAAATCAAATGCTCTGCATGAAAATGCTAACTGGGGCTTATTCCCTATTATTTTAAATGGGAAAAATGACAATTTCCTAAAACATAACTGAAACCGTAAAACACCTATATGTAACTAAGAGACTCTCATTTCAGGAGATAAAATGCTTAAAACATCCCTTCCTGATCCCCAGCTATTAATATGATCTTAACAAACCACTGCATAGCCTGTAGTAAAATCGTCTCTTCCCGTGTCATTGCTTTTCTCCCTGGTTACTTCCTTCTCCACGTTTTTCTTCAACACTTTCTCCAGTTTTGGGGGACTCATACAACATTAAGAGAAAATAAGGGCAAATTATACAAGGCTGTGGAAATGCATTCAGGGCAAGCACACAAGCAGAGAATGGCTCATATTGTGTATGCCATTCTACCAATTGAGTTTGGAATATAACTTAAACATTTTTCTACAAATGTCTTGTGAAAAGAGTTGTGTTGAGTTTTGAAAATGTGTATATTTATAAATCACCTGGAAAATATTGTATCATAGCTGGTGTTTGCTTGCCTGCCTTTTTTCTTTTTTTCTTTCAAATAAATTGATTTTATAAAATTTGGGCATTACTAAGAAATTTTCCACCAGGAAAATGCAAATCAGGGGTAATTGTGCAGGGCATGCTTTTATTTTCCAACTTTACAAAGGTCCAAATATGCCTGAGCAGGACAGAGCACCATCTTTTCTGAAGTTTGCATGAATGGTTCACTTGCCAGTCCTCTAGGGCCCTGAGAACAGCACCTAATTCTTAGTCCATGGCCTTTGTATCAGTTGGGGTTCTCTTATATATTAAAAGATTTACTATAGGAATTGGCTCAAGTGACCATGGGGATTGGCAAGTCCGATTTCAGAAGGGCAGACTGCAAGCTGAGAACTCCGATGAAGGTTTTGATGAATGCCCCAGCAGAAGCTGGCTTGCTGAAGTAGAGATAGAAATTCCTTCTGATTGCTGAAATCATCAGGTCCCCTTTAAGGCAGGGCTTCTTAACCTTTTTTGTTCCATGGACCCCTTTGCCAGTCAGGTGAAAACCATAGACCCCTTACTAAGTCCAGACACTATACTGTGTATTATTTAATAATATATCACACCCGCACCAGCATGTCCCCACAAGAATAATGTTTTTTTGAATTTCAGTTCAAGCTCATGGACCCCTGGTTAAGAACCCCTGCTTTAAGGCCTTCAACTGTTTGGATGAGGAGACTTCTGTCTTTGTTGAAAGTGATCTTGTTTGTTGCTTACCATCAGCCATAGATGCAGTCAACTGACTAATGATTTAAATCTACCAGTTACTCTCAGAGTAACAATCCAGCCAGTGCTTGCTTGGCCAAAAAACTGGATGCCATAGCCTAAGCAAGTTGACACATGAACTTAACCATCACAGTCTTGAAATGGGGTTTGATTCCAGTTAAGAAATCTTCCTGAAATTTGCCTCTCTTCCTGTCTCTGGTCTAAGGAGGTCCCCAACGTTCTTGTCTCATCAGTTTGATTAAGGCAGTTAAGTCTCTGTTTACAAGCAAATATCTTACTGTGCTAGAGACATCAGTTTTTTCTCCTTCTTTCACATGGTATTAGAACCCCTGAATTTTAGCTGTACATAGAATGAAGACCACATTTCCCAGTCTTGCTTGCAGATAGGTGTGGCCATGTGACTAGTTCTTACCAATGGAATATGAATGGAAGCAATATGTGTCACTTTTGGAGTGGTGATATCTTATGGAAGCCAGAAGGTCAACAAAGATCCCCCACATTGTCATTTGGTTTTGTCCAAGATGGGCCCTGTGCAAACGACTGAGAACTCAAGGTTGCACAGCTCATGTTTAGTGAAACCAGGAACATGTACACATCAGTGCCTGGCCCATGGAAGGAGCTCAACAAATATGTGTTGCATGAATAAATGGATGAATAAATGACTGGATTACCTGGAGATCTAGATAGTCATCTTTCATTATTAGGGATGGATGACTTATGAGCCAAAGATGGTTTTCATTCAGCTTCCAGTGGCCCAGCTGTCACCTGCCCTCCCCAATTACCTATACTAGACCCTTTTAGACTGGTCACTGTAGCACTCTCTCTATTTTGAGTGCCTGTGAATGACTCCTCTCCTACCTCCTCCTAGTCATTTGGGGGACCTGTGAAAAAATGGGATTGAATCTAAGTCATTCTACTTTGTGGAAGTTGCCAACCTATTCTAGATCATAGCCAGTTTATTTATTTATTTATTTATTTTTTTCTTTTTTGAAGTCTTGTGTTGTATTTTATTTTGTTCTTTTTTTTTTTTTTTTACATAATGGTAAATTTTAAAGGCTTTGATGGTGATCTATTAGCACACATAATTTAGATGTCTACACTCTTACTTGGAAATATTGTCACTATCTGAATTGGAGCCCTTCTGTGAATATGAGGTCTTGGCCCTTCCCAAGGGGAAGTCCTGAAAGATCATGACAATAACTCTTGCCTCTTTTGCTCTTTTTTTTGGGGGGGGGTTATGTCTTTCAATTTCTTTTCATCTAGATTAAGCCCCCGATACAACTTTTCAAATTAGAATAATCATGCATAACATACAGGGTTCCCATATACCACCCTAATATTAACACTTTGCATTGATGTGGTATATTTGTTATTTGATATTATTGATGAAAGAACATTTTTAAATAATTTTACTATTAACTATGGTCCATAATGTAACTTAGGGTTTACCGTGTCATACAGTTCCATGGATTGTGAAAAAAAATTAGTCTAGAAACATATAAACAACCTAAAATTTCCTTTTTAACCACATTCAGATATATAATGCAGTGCTGTTAATTGTGTTCACAAGGTTGTGCTACCATCACCACTATCCATCACCAACACTTTCCCAGCATCCCAAATAGAAACTCTGTACATATTAAGCCTTAACTCCTTCTCCCTACATTTAGCCCATCCCCTGATAACCTACATTCTAGATTCTGACTCTATGGATTTGCTTATTCTAATTATTTCATATTAGTAAAATCATACACTAATCATAACTGTCCTTTGTGTCTGGCTTATTTTACTTAATATGATGTCTTTAAGGTTCATCCATGTTGTTGCATGTATTAGAACTTCATTTCTTTTTACTGCTAAACAATATTCCACTGTGTGTGTGTGTGTGTGTATATACACACACCACATTTTGTGTATCCATTCATTCATCAGTTGATAGACACTTGGGTTGCTTCCATCTTTTGGCAATTGTGAATAATGCTACTGGGACGTTGGTGTGCAAATATCTGTTTGAGTTCCAGCTTTCAACTATTTTTAGCATATACCAGAAAACTTATAGATTACAGCAAAAGGTGGTGCCGAGAGAGAAATGTCTATCTCTAAATACTTACAATAAAAAAAGAAAAATTTAAAAACAGAGACATAACCTCAAAACTGGAAGAATTAGAAAAAGAAGAGTACACTAAACCCCAAAGCAAGCAGAAGGAAGAAAATAACAAAGATTGGGGTGAAGACAAATGAAATAGAGTATAAAAGAATCAACAAAACCAAAAGTTGGTTCTTTGAAAAGATCCATAAAATTAACAAACCTCTAGCTAGACTGATGAAGAAAAAAGGTGAGAGAACACAAGTGACTAAAATTAGAATGAACAGGGGGACATTACTACCAACTCCACGGTAATAAAAAGGACTATTAAAGGATACTATGAACAACTATATACCAACAAATTAGATAACTGAGATGAAATGGACAAATTCCTAGAAACACAAAAACTATCTAAACTTACTTAAAAAAAAATAGAAGATCTCAAAAAACCCATTACTAGTATAGAGATTTTTTTTTTTTTTTTAAAGATTTTATTTATTTATTCATTTATCCCCCCCTTGCTGCTTGTGCTCGCTGGGTCAGCTAACCACGCCGTGCGGGCGGGCTTGCCTTCACCAGGAGGCCCCGGGAACCGAACCCGGGGCCTCCCATATGGTAAACGGGAGCCCTACTGATTGAGCCACAGCCGCTTCCCTAGCCAAGTAATTTTTGACAAAAGGGTAAAGAACAAATGGTGCTGGGAAATCTGCATCTCTATTTGAAAAATATTGAAGTTGTACCACTACTTCATACCATACACAAAAATCAACTCAAAATGGATCAAAGACCTAAATATAAGAGCGAGAACTATAAAACTACTAGAAGAAAATGTAGGGAAGCATCTTTAGGATCTTTTGTTAGGCAATGGTTTCTTACACCCAAAGCTCAAACAACAAAAGAAAAAATAAATGGGATCTCATTAAAACTAAAAACTTTTGCACATCAAAGGACTTTATCATGAAAGTAAAACAACTTATACAATAGAAGAAAATACTTGGAAAGCACATATCTGATAAGGGTTTAATATCCAGAATATATAAAGAAATCCTTCAATGCAACAACAAAAAGACAATCCAATTTAAAAATGCTCAAAAGATTTGAATAGACATTTCTTCAAAGAAGATATACAAATGGCCAAAAAGCACACGAAAAGATGTTCAACATCATTAGCTAATAGGGAAATGCAAATCAAAACCACAATGAGACACAATTTCACACCCACTAGAATGGCTACTATTAAAAAAACAATAAGGGGAGATGATGTGACTCAAGTAGTTGAGTGTCTGCCTCCCACATGGGAGGTCCCGGACTGATCCTCAGCCCTGGTACCTCAAAAATAAAAACAAATAAACAAACAAGCAAACAAAAACAACAACAATAAAAAACCAGTTAGTGTTGGAGAGGATATGGAGAAATATGAACACTCATTTGGTGCTGATGGCAATGTAAAATGGTGCAGCTGTTGTGGAAGACAGTTTGGCAGTTCCTCAGAAACTTGTTTCTTATTTTAAAAAATGTATTTCCTGGACTCAAGCTTAAATTATCAAATAAAGCAACAAAAATTGCATTCCTTGAGTAGCAAGAGGTGAGTGTAATGGAATAACAACCCTTTCCCACACAAGATAAACAAGGCAGGGTCGCATTTTAAACCTCCCAGGGCCTGGTTACCAAGAAATGCTGGGGTTCTCTGATGTTAATTTCCTTGTACCTGGTGGCTGCCTTGAACTTTGCTCTCAACAGAAACAGGCAGTAGGGTGAACCAATCCTTTTTGTACAATGGCACCAGTCAAGGAGGGAGATAAGCCTGATACTAGTTAAAGCAGGCCTTCTGCACAGCTTGTCTATATCCCCAGTACACTGACCTTGGATTTTTATCTTTTTCTATTTGGAAAAAAATATTGCAAGGACATGGGGCCTAACAGCATTGATTGTCTTGGTAGTTTGTTGATTAAGTCCAGGAGATGCTGGCATCTGCAAATACATCTTATTAGGTGTGACCAGGCAAGTAAATTGTCCCTGCCCTCCAGCATGCTGCAATAATTAACTATAATAGTAACAACCAAAACTTAATCACAGCACGTGCAAAATCAGGCTCTCTTTGTCTGCATGCAAAACCTCTTTCCCACCATGGTTTCTAGGTGTTAGCTCTGAGGCTTGGAACAGGTTCTTTGAAAAAGAGCCTTTCCTTCCAGTAAAACTGTTCCATATATTATTATTTTAATTTAATTAGATTTTAAAAGGTTAGCTATGACATTTTAATAGCTTACGCTCACATTAATATTCTGAGAACAGTTTAGCCCAGCCACTTGAGTCAAAGGGATGTTTTTCCAGAGTAGGAATTGGCTTTAGGATAATTATTGAAAAAGTTTTCATTTGACTAAGATGGGTATCTTGCTATTAAAAAATAGATGTTGAAATAAAATACATATATGGCATTGAAAAATGTTAAAATCTTAGTTTGATACAATTTACCTGAGGAGAAAAGGTGACTGGGCAGCATGTTTATGAAGCTTGCCCCAAGGAGGCTCTTGTCCTTCAGGAATAAGTAAATTAGTATGTGATTATGATGGGCTGTGTGTTGTCAACTGAATGTTTTATTTATTTGCCTGAGAGCTGCTATCTTCATTAGAGAGTTTAGAGAGCAAAGCAAGATGATATTTACTAGCCTGCCAAACTAATAAACTCTGCTCATGTTTCTTTTTGTGCTATCAGGGCTAATTGTTGTTTTTATAAAAATAGCCATTCGATAGGCTAATGGATCCTGTGGGAATAGGAGTAAATCACAACTTCCTGTAAAGGGAGGCAGGGTGGTCTAATTCAACATGACGTGTGTGTATGCCTACTATGTGCTAAGTATTGTTCCAACTTTGGGGGTTCAGAGATGCCAAGGCTATCAGTGAGCAGGGGAACTGGGATTGATTGTGCAACTAACTCTCATTATACAGTGTAATGGGGGTGCTATTCTCACTCCAAAGAAGCACAGGGGACAAGTAATTAGTTCAGCCTGATGGGACTGGAGCTGGCTTAAGGATTAGAAAGATTTTGCCAAGAAAACTACTGCATAAACCAATGGTTCTCAAAGTGAGGTCTCTGACCAGCAGCATAGCCTCACCTGGAATTTGTTAGAAATGCAAGTTCTCAGGCCTCACACAGGACCTACTGAATCAAATTCAGTGGGAGGGGTGTGTGTGTTTGGCAATCTGTGTTTCACCCAGCTTTGCCAGTGATTTTGATGCTCACTAAAGTTTAAGAAAACTAGCATAAACAAAACTGCACCAATGTGAGAAGTTTGAGTTGACCAGAGCTTTCCAGATTGATGGAGATGGGGTGGGGTACCAGGATATGAGGCTGGAAAAGTCAACTGGGGTTGATTAGAATGAAGAAAGGAGAGGATATTAATATTTATATTAGCTATCTTTATGTGTGAATGTATTTGTAATAAAGAGAGTTCTGGTTTCCAGTAACAGAAACCAACTTGAACTAGCTTAAACAAAGGCAAATTTATTGGAAAGATACCATGATATCTCATTGTTTTCCGAGAGAGAATGAAACAACCAGGCCTCAGGAAGCTAATTCTTTCCTCTCTGTATTTTATATTATTACCTTAGGATAGATTCCCTGAAGTAAGATTACTAGGTCAGACAGTGTGAACAATTTCATGGCTTTTGATGTGTATGGCCAGACAGCTTCTGAAAGGGTTGTAGCAGTATATGAGGCCACCAGCATTCAATATAAACACCAGTTTTACTGCATCCTTATCAACAACTCATTTTATTGTTTTTAATTTGATGGAGAGGAAATGGCACATTGCAGTTGTTTGTAATTGCTTGATTATTCATGAAGCCAATATTTTAAAACGTGTTTATTGTGTGTTGCCATTGTGTATTTTACTTGTAAAAGGATTTTTTTGCCGTTATTTTATCAGGAGAGGGCCAACTCTCCTCCCCAGGGCTTCAGGAAAAAAGTACTTCTGGGCACTGAAAGTCATATTAGTTTTTGATTGCTACAGAGGCTGTCAGCTTACTAATGGGAACACCCTCATGATTGTCTTCAGCAGTCACTGAAAGGTCCCAAACCCCACTCTGCCACTTACTGGCCTCATGACTTGGAATAATTTTCTGAACTCCCTTGAGCTCTGGTTTCCTTGTCTGGGAAATGAGAATAATTTTCCCTATGTGATATTTTGAAGATCAGAATGTGGTTGGGGTCCTGGAGAACACTCGATAAACTGTCAAGCACCATAAAAATATAAGATGCAGCTTGTCTAAATGCACAGTCTCCCTGAGGTCACAAGAGGTCAGGATTTTTGCTGTTGACCTAAGAGTGGAAACATCTTGGTTTAGTTTTTCCACTTTTCACACAAATGGGACTCAATTAATAAATGCAAATTCAGGAAAGACATGGGTGATGTTTTAGGTATTCTTACTCCCACGAATCTGTGAAAGAACCTGACATTCCACACCTCCTGGATACCTAGGTTTGTTTGTTTGTTCATTCCTTCATTCGTTCACTTAATGTGCCAAGCACAGAGGAAGGGGAGGGGTTGGGTACATGGTGAACAAGCCCCAGTCCCTTTCCACATGGAGCTTGCCCGTTTATTGAGAAAGGTACACTGCCCATGTGCCCCTAGGTTTGACACTGGCCTTTAGTAATAACCTTTGACTGAACAGCACTTTACAGTTTATAAGGCACATTTATGGAAATTAATGCATTTGATTCTGCCAACTATGTCCTCAGGAAGGCTGAGAGGCACAGTTTTTGAAGTCAGAGGGGGTAAATGACTTGCCTAAGATCCCATGGCAGGCTGGGTTGTGGGGCAAGGACCTGTGCTTGAACCCTTGGCACCTAGTTCAGTACCTTTTCCTCAGAGCTATAGGCATCAGTTCTTTTCAGTCTCCTTATTTACAGTGCTCTGCAAACCTAGCTTTGCTTTGATGAGAGAATCGGAATGATGGGATTCCCCTACAGAATCCTGACTCACCTACTCCTTAAAACTGGGTTGGCTTTGTAGTATGAAATGAAGTTCCAAACGTAATTAAGAAAAGAGAGCCCGGCAGCCAGAAATTAAAAAAGCAATGGGAAGAGACGTGCAGTCTGGAAAGTCCCGCTCACCTAAAAAGCCAGGCAGTGGGTCAGAAGTGCTGTTGGGCAGAGGTGGGGCAGCCCAGCTTTGCTCGCTGATGGAAGAATGTTGCCTCCAGTCAATGGAATTATGGGAGACGGTTCTGAGGGATCAAGCGAGATAAATGAGCCAGATAGAAAAGCTTGCAGAAAATTGAGCAAAACGAGGAGAGGATGAGATGGGCTAAAAAAAAGAAGCCAGGGGAACTTGGGTAAGAGAGGAAGCCTGCATTTTGTAGGCTCTCTTCATTGAGGAGGGAGAGGAATTGCAGAGTTACCAGGCAGTTCTCCACTGCTGCTAGGAGGGGAAGGGTCAGTCTGAGGCCTAGGCCTGGGCATGGCCATTTCACTCCCTCTTCTGAGCTCCTCTGCATATCTTCTTGCGCAGCGCAACGATCTACTCACCTGATGATCTCCTCCACTGGACTGCCAGCCTTCAGAGGGCAGAGATGCTGCGTTTGACCTTTATGCAGCTCTTATTTCCAGCACCTGGTAGGTTATCACAGCAGCATCACGGGGTCGTGCTGATCAGTGCCTGCTAAATTTCTAATTTGTTAAGGTTTTCAAGCCACTGAGATCTTTTTAAAGCAAAACAAAAAATGCTGTTACGTATCAAGTATTCCCTGATTCAAGTAAGGCAAAGCACTGGGGCCCAGACTTGGGGAATTATTCTGTAGCATAAATCTACATGTGAAACAGAGAGGTGGGGTAATTCAGGCCCAGGTGACTTTTTAAAATTCAGATTTCTGGGAAATTGCTTCATAAGCTGATTCACTCTGAGGGAAGAATAGTTTGGCTATTGGTTTCTGAATCAGATACAGACTACCACCCTGCCTTCCGATTGGTGGGAATAGCCAGCTCTCTGGCCTCACCTTTTGACACCTGAAAGAAATGAAGATAAGAAAGTGGTTTTTTTCTGTACCTGTCTCTCTGTCTCCTCTTCTTTCTTCTGCCTTCTCCAGCCTCATCTATACACTTAGGCTAGAATAATAAGACTTTAGAGACCTGTAACCTAGCTGTCGGCTGCCTGAGTGCCTCCAATTTCTCCAGCTTTTGAGGAATGCCCTTCCAGTTGGCAGTCCATTAAAATGAGTTGAGCCCCCATCTCTTTCCTGGGTAGTCCAGTGCTCCTCCAAAATCTCTAGGAATTATGGATAGGCTTAAGTTTTTTCTCTAGCTCCAAGTTTCTTCTTCTGGTGAACTCTTTATTTTTTTATTACTATGTTTTTTTTTTTAATGGGAGAAGTTGTAAGTTTACAGAAAAATCATGCATAAAAGACAGAGTTTCCATATACTACCCTATTAGTAACACCCTGCATTTGTGTGTTATATTTGCTACAACTCATCAAAGAACATTTGTATAATTATTTGTGAACAATTGATACTACAGAGCTTAAAAAATGTTTACTGAATACTTATAATTGGGCAAATTATATGATAAAGTCTATTTTGACAAAATTAACTATTTTTCACTTTATGTTTATTCCTGCTCATAGGAAAAAACCCAGCCAAGAAGTTGTGAAACATGACTATACAAAACAGTTGATATAATCCTAGAAATCAGGCAAAACCTACACTGAATTGCTTTCTTTTGGGGATTGTCCCCCAAAAGGTATGTTCAGGTCCCAACCGCTAGTCCTGTGGGTGTGAACACATTTGTAATGTGGCTCAAGTGATTGGGCTCCTGTCTACCATATAGGAGGTCCAGGGTTCGATTCCCAGGCCTGTGCCGCGAGCTGGCCTGAGCGGAGAGCTGGTGCAGCAAGATGATGCAACTAAAAGAGACACAGAGGAGAGACAATAAGAGACACAGCAGACCAGGGAGCTGAGGTGGTGCAAGAGATTGAGCGCCTCTCTCCCACTCCAGAGGGTCCCAGGATCAGTTCCTGGTACCGCCGAAAGAGAAGACAAGCAGACACAGAAGAACACACAGAGAGCAGACAGCGAGCACAAGACAGTGGGGGGTGGGGTGAGGAGAAATAAATAAATAAATCATTAAAAAAAAAAAAAGGTCATTTGAAGCTGTTATTAGTTAAAGTGCCCCGACCCAGTGAGGGTGGGCCTTAATTCACTATGGCTGAAGTCTTGAAAGCAAAGGAAATTGAACACAGAAGGAGAAGCCACGGGGAGCAGCCAGAAGCTGGAAGTCAATGGAACCTGGAAGAGAAAGGAAAAGATGCTGCCATGTGCATTACCATGTGACAGAAAAGCCAAGGGACCCCAAGGATCTCTGGCAGCTAACAACAGAACACCACAGTCTTTAGGGAAAAAGCATTGCTTTGCTGATGCTGCAGTTTTGGACTTTTCCTAGTCTCAAAACCATGAGCCAATAAATTCCTGTTGTTTAAGCCAACCCATTGTATGATATTTGCTTTAGCAATTGAGAAAGTAAAAGAAGATTACTTGAATTGCTTTTCAACACCCCTCAACGAGGTTTTCATAGTGCAGCTTCATTTTCTTTTATTCAAGGCTTTGTACATTCCAGAACAAGTCAGCCACGTTGAATTGTACCTGTATTTCAGCATCCAGGACCACAGAGCGGAGAAACACAGAATTGAGGCTTTTATGACATTGTTACACTGCTGAACAAACAGCTCTTGAAGGCTGCCCTACTTCTGGACTTGCTTCCTTACTGTTGAGCCATGTTGATTTGTGATTTTTTATTATTTGGAAAAAAAAACAAACCCTAAATGAGAGAATACACCTACCGTTTTTAGCATACGTAACTGAGAGTTGGGCCTTTCTGAGGTTTCTGTCCCTGGCAATGCCAAATTTCTACTGTAGTGCCATATACAGATTATCACCATATGTAAAGGTTCTTTCTTGGCTCTCATCACAGATAAATATATGGGAGTTGTGGATGTGTTAGACTGTGGCAAAAAAGTCACGGTGGCTGACATAAATTAACCAGCACCTGGCACAGTGCCTGGCTTAGACACTTAATAAATATTTGTTAGCCACGGACTGTAGACCTCTGGTAAATGTAGCACACATTGTCATCTCTCCCTTGAAACCATGCCCATCATATTAAATACTTGGTTACCATAAGCCTTGTCTGCTTTGCATATGCCTTGTGATATTACTCTGAGTTGTTTGATAAGTAATAACATTGTTGTTTGAGAATAATAATTATAGTGACTGTTTATTGCTTTCTAGGTGCTAGGACCTGTGCTGAGTGTTTTATATATATTATTTCATTTCATCTTATTAGAATTCTAAAGGTGGGCATTATTACGCCTATTTTATAAATGAGGAAATAGAAGTTGTCTTTGTGGGAAAATGTTCCTAATTATATCTAGCCAAATTTATCAATCTTTTTGCTTATAATCAATACTGTATGTGTCTTTAAGAGATCTTTCCCTATTCCAAGGTCCAAAATATTTTCACCTAAATTTTCTTCTAAAAGTTTTAATGCTTTCCTTTTAACATGTATAACTTTAATTCATCTGGAGTTGATTTTTACAAATGGGATCATGCAGGGATTCCCTTTTATCTCATTCCACATGGACAATTGCTTTTTATTCCAGATCTATTTATTTAAGTCTCTCGTTTCCCCATTGACATGCTTTGCCATGTCTGACATATATCAATGATCCATATATGGATTCACTTAATGAGATATTCAGCAGTTTAATTAAGACAGATTGCCTACAGTGACGGGCAACAATATGAATGAATCTTTGCAATAATATGGACCAAGGATTATGATTAACCAAGTTCTGTCCATCTGAGGCCCTAGGGGAAAACAAACAAACAAACAAACAAACAAACAAACAAACAAACAAACCCAAGGCTGAAAGAAGTTAAACAATTTGCCCAAACTCACTTAGCTTGGAAAATGTACAGCTGGAACTCAACACCTCAAAACTAGTTCATTCAACTCTAAATGCCAAGGCTTTTCCATTAGACAGTGCTTCTACTGGCGAACAGACTACTGCACAAAGAGAGAAGGCTCCAGATCCTGCTCCTTTCCTGATTCCCTGAGGACCTTGTTCATTAGTTATCCCCTCTCTCCCTGTATATTTCACCTCTGCCTCTTCCAGGCTCCGCTGATACTTGACTATGGTTGCATCTTTTCATCTTGGTAAAAGAAGCCCTCAAACCCCTTTGATGGTTTCCACACCCCTTCTCAGCACTTAGTATAACCTGTCTTAGTCCTCACTTGTTTGTATCCCTATAAGCTGTAAGCTCTGTGGGCACATACTCTGCTACCTTGTTCACTGTTGTACTTCATACCTAGCACAGTGACCAACACATTGTAGTTGCTCAATAAATATTTGTTGAATGAATGAATAAAGATGATGTAGCTACATGTTTCTAATCCACTATTTCTAGTTTTGCCCCCACTCCAGTCTCTTAAAGGAGCCCTGTTCAGAGAAAAGGGAATTTAAAGACACCCTAAATAGGAGTTTACTTATCAAGAAATCAACATTGTTGCCAGGCATACTGCAGTTCTGGTAACTGGTTTCTTGCTTCATTCCTGATTCTTTTATTTCAGTTCCAGTAAATAGGTCCATGCCTTGGCACCTGCCTAGTAGCTCAGATCCTCAGGCAGCCCTCCAGGGGACATGAGCCCTAGGTGAGACTTGATTCTCTTGGCTGAGTCCTTGCCAGCCTTGCCATATTCCCTTAACACAGTTCTATCTTTAACCCATTCCTGGATGTTTCCCTGCAGCCTGAGCCCAGACTCCATGACATACCCACCTCTTTCTCAGTCTTGTTTCCTACTGGGGCCTTTCATGCAGCTGCCCAGCTGCCGTGTCCCACAGGTCTCCGGGCTTTGAGTCCTCTCGCCCTTCTCCACGGCGAGTGCCCATTCTAACGTGCTGCTGAGCCCCAGAAGGACCCAGCCACGGTCTAGGTTGTCCTTAGAATTGCCTCAGACAGAACCACTGATCCTCATATCCTTTGTTCCATGAAAGATGGGAGGGGTAGGGGGTGGGGAGAAGGGGTGAGCAGGGAGGCAGGAGGGGGCAGAGAGGAGAGCCCCCAGGAAATTGGCAGTGACTACAGTGTTGCTCTAGGTCCCACACCTTGACAGAAGAGGGTGGCCCAAACTGAGGTGCGTGCTTCTGTGTCTATGTGAGCCTATCTTATTTGTCTCCACTTGCCCCAGCACCTACCACAGAACCTAACATAAACAGGTATTCAGTAAATGTTAGTGCAATGGTAGGAATGCATTCTAGCCCAAGCTGTGTCCCTAACAGCCCGTATGACATTAGGATTAGCCAATTCACTTCTGAGCCTCAGTTTTCCCATCTGTTAGGTGTTGATCATGGTGACTCTCATAAGGTTGTTTCAAGGTTGAAATAATTTAATGCATTGAGTGCATATTGGAATGCTACGACAACGGCCTCCAATTTTTCTTTAGCATGCCCTCCCATCAGTAGAAAGTTTTAAATATGAATCCCAATATATGTATATTTATTTATTTTAAAATTACATGTGTGTTCTACTGTGTATTTATATAGAGATTTTTTTTTAAGGGTGAGGTTCTAAAAAGAAGTCTTCTAAAAATAAACAGGAGTTTTAATATATTCTTCCTGTAACCTGATGAATAATCTCTGTATCCCTGGGTGTGTTTATCTTACTTTGCTTTAAATTCTGATATGCACATAAGGGAGAAAAGACAAGATATCTATGGATTGCTGTTCAGATTAGCATTTTAGTGGCAAAAAAGTAATGCCCATTTTCTCATCGATATTTGTCTGGTCAATAAAATACATCATCTCAATGGTAAGAATACACAGCCGTCCCCTTGCCATAGGATTCAATAACATGACTTTCATACAGAGTTTTAAAATGTTGATAATAAGTATTTGCATTTTTCCTGAATTGGCTCTCAAGCAGAAAAGGTTGCTTACCATCAGTTTAATGTCACTAGTAACCACACGTGTTTCTTGGAGATGTAAATTCTTGGGCTTGTTAAAGCAAAATGCTCCCCTAGGGACTTATAAACAGATGTTACAGAGGCATCAACGATAAAAACTTCACTCTTCTTCTTGCTCCATCAAAGGAGTTACATTGGCAGTTCCATGAGCTGTGGTTCACTCGTTCCTTCATTCAACAAATATTTATTGAGTGCTGGGCACTGGGCTCGTCCCTGGAGATGAAAGATTAAACAAGATCGACATGGGCCTTGTCTTCATGGAGTTTAGAGCCCAACTGTGATGAACAATGGGGACAGCCACCGATAGGCTGAGTGTAGGAAGGGGACACTCTCAGTGCTGAGACAGAGAACCATGGGGGCGAGGAGGGTCCTGGAGCCTCCTGCTGGTCAAGGAAAGCTCTGAAGGATGCGAAGCCTTATGAAGAGCAGGCTTGGGACAGAGCCCTGGAAAGGGCGAGGCAGGAAGGGGCTTGGCAAGCCTGAGAATTGAAAGAAGGCCACATGGGGTGGAGAGTGGTGAGCGAAGGGGAGAGGGGCTCAGTGTGCAGGTGGGGGGAAAGGTAGAGACCATACCACGCAGGAAGGTAGAGACAAGGTAAGCCATGCAAGGAAGTGGGACTTTATTATAGGTACAGAAAGAGGTCATTGAAGGGTAGGGGAAGGACACAGTGTAGGGAATATGTTGTGAAGGAAGAGTTGCAGGGAATGAACATGGAATTGGGGAGCCTGTTAGTAGATAATGTGTGAGTCAAACCTCAAGTGTGCTGCAGAAATAGAATTAAAAAAAATTTTTTTTCCGTAACAGTTTAGCTTTCAAGACCCCACTCCTCTGAGTAGTGGAGACTTTATCTATACTCTAAGTTGTCGAAACAATTCAATGTTGCCTCCACCGTTCCAGGATTCCACGCTCCCCTTCCCCCACACTCGTCCCCCCTTCCCCAGGGGTGGTCTAAGTTCTGGGACTTATTGACATACCCCCATGGCCCTGAGGAACTGGGGTTTGCTCCATGGGCATCATAGCCTCTGTACAGGGTGGCTTCCTTGAGAAGAATGAACAGTCCCTGTTGAACTTCAGTCACTTTTTCTCTCTCTCTCTAGGCTCTTATAAATTAAAAGTACCTTGGCTATTGAGACCATGAATTTTTAAAAATCTACTTAGAAACCAAGTTAAATTTTGTCTTTTCCCTCTTCTAAGGTACAAATGCAGGCCACTCAAAGCAATGAATGAATGCTGTTGACACTTTGGGTCCAGGGGTGGGAGAATTTCGGGGGCGGGCAGGGGAAGGAAATTAGGGGAGGGGCGCAACGAGAAAAAACACTGGATGCTAGTTCTAAATTTTATCCCTCTACATTGTTTTTCCTAGTAAATCTTTGAATATCTTCTTATGCCCCCTCTCCCAGTCCCTCCCCACCTCCTTCCTCCCACCCCATTGTCTATCTTCAGGGAACAGGGGCAGAGAAATAGTAAATACTTCCTTTTTGTGGATTCATGAACTGTTCCTAGAGGCATCCATTGCATCGGGTAGATTAGGTCGCTATACCAGGAATGCTGAGAAAGAAGCTGCCCAGGTTCTGCTTTGAGTATCAAAAGATCTTGAATATCAGGACAATAACAAATATCTTGAAAGGAAAAGAAGTTTTGAACATTTATGAGGTAAGGTTCTAGACTAAACAATAGGCAAAGAATCAGAACAAGCTTTCTCCACCCCCAGGGATTGGGTTAGTATCTCCCAGGCTACAAGGACAAGGAAAAAGGGAGGAACAGACCCCAGGCCTCTTCGCAGAGTACCCAGAATACCTTGGGCCACTGGCTTCTGGAAGAGAGTGAGGGGAAGGAGCAAGGAATGAGGCCTGGTTTTCAGTCAGGGGAGACAGTCTTTCCCTTGTGCACCCCGTGCACGCCAAGGTACCTCTGTATGGAGAAAAGGACAGGATCCAGATGAAAAGGAAGGAAGTATCCAATGGGCAGGTAGGTTTCATTAAACCAGGGAGGCAGAGCAGGTATTTAGGGAAACAGGTGAGGGTTGTGGAGTGAGTTTCATGGAATGCATGTTCCTGGAAAGCTTGGGAGTCAGTGTTGTGAGAAGAGATTGGCTCAGAGAAGTGAAGCATAAAATAGGCGAGAGGATAGATAATCAGAGGGACTTATGTCTTGGACAGGGACCAAGATTACGGTATTGTGACGCACCATCCACCTTCAGTAGCCTGGGAAGGTCTCAAGGCTCCTAGAAGGAGCTTTAACCAGTGAGCCCATGATTCCTACCAGCAGCCGCCAATGACTGAGGGAGCAATTATGAGATTGTGGTCCCTGGGATAAAGATAATTGTCACAGGCAACGTCAAGCTTTGTATCCTTCAGAGCAATTTATGCTTTACCTCTCCTCTAACTACTTAAGGAATGTGTAATGAATGAATGAAAATAAAACTTCCCCATCTTTTAAGACATCCAATCCACCAGGATGCTCCATAAATATGTCTTAAAGTGACCCACTTCTCTCTAGCTCCACTTCCACCACTTAGTCCTGGCTACCATCAATGTGCACTCAAATGACTGCTATTGCCTATGTAGTTGGGTCACATTTCTCCTATCCAGAAATGTAGTTTTCTTTATTTTCTTTTAACTCTATTGAAATTCATCTCCAGTCACCATGGTGACTGATGCAGGAAACTCGATCTAGTCATGAACAGTTCAACTTGGTCAAATGTGGTGATTTATTTGGGCTCAAGCTCAGCCATATGCAGGGATTTCTTCCTCCCTACCTCTCCTTGGGAGGACAATATTCCCCTGGTGGTGCAGTGGCACTGAGGAAGCACCTGGATTCATGGTCATTCTGGCCTGGCACCCATATTCCGTAGTTCTGTCTGGTCTTGATCATCAGTGTCTGGTCCTGGGAACCACACTGCCTTTGGTAGCTGCACCTCATCCTCATGATCACAAGACTCTGTCAGGCTCTTTCCCTGGAGCATGGGAGAACTTGGTTGCTCTCTTGCACTGCTGTGATATACAGGACCCTAGCAGGCTGCCCTCTGGTTCATTAGTCTGGACACTTGAAATAGCAGTGGGCTCTCAGTGGGTTGGTCTGCAGGGTTTGCCAGTGTCCCAGGGCTCGGTGGAAAGTCAGCACAAGGCTCCTTTATTCTTGAATTTCTCCTAATTTGAGTGGTCAGTTGTCAGTTTTCATAGGAAATATGTTCATTGACTATTATTTATTTGTCTGTCTTTTTTAGGTTATCAGCTTTCTTTACAGTCCCTGTATTTAGCACAGTAGTTGACATACTGTAGGTACTCACGAAATATCTTTTAATATTTATGACATTTATGGTGAGTGATATCTAGGAATTAAAATGCAGTGGACAAATCATGGGCTTTGGAGGCAGAGCAGACCTTCCTCCAGATCCCAGCTCTGCTACTTTCTAGCTATGGCTCTATAAGCCTTAGCTTTTAAATTTTTAAAATATTCTTTTAGTTTTCATATTAGAGAAGTTGCAGGTTATAGAATGTCTTGTGTAAAATACAGAGTTCTTGTATACCACCCTATTATTAACATCTTACATTAATGTGGTAGATTTGTTACACTTGATGAAATAACATTTTTATAATTGTACTCTTAACTGTAGTCTGTGGTTTACATTACAGTCCACTGTGTTGTATAGTCATATGTTGCTTTTTTTAAAAAAATTATTATTCTAGTCACATATATATAACCTAAATTTTCCTCCTTTTAACTGCTTTCAGATATATAATTCAGTACTGTTAATTAGGTTCACCATGTTGTGCTACCATCACTAGCATCCATTACCAAAACTTTTCCATTAACCCACATAGAAACTCTGTACAATTTAAGCATGAATTCTCCATTCCCTAGCCCCATCCCAGCCCCTGGTAACCTATATTCTAGTTTCTGACTCTATGAATTTGCTTATTCTAATTATTTCATATCAGTGAGATCACCCAATATTTCTTCTTTTGTGCCTGGCTTTTTTCACTCAACATGATGTTTTCAAGTTTTATCCATGTTGTTGCATGTATCAAAACTTCATTCCATTTTACAGATGAGTAATATTCCATTTTATGTATATATCACATTTTACTTACCCATTCATTGGTTAACGGGACTTGGGTTGCCTCCATCTTTTGGAGATTGTGAATAATGCTGCTATGAACATCAGAGTGCAAATATCAGGTTGAGTCCTTGCTTTCAATTCTTTTGGGCATATACCTAGAAGTGGGATTTCCAGGTCTTAATTATACACTTAATTATATACTTAACTTTCTGAGGAAGGGCCAGACTGTCTTTCACAGTGGCTGTACCATTTAAAATTCCCACTAGTGATGAACGAGTGTTCCCATTTCTCTACATACTTTTCAACACTTGTAATTTTCCATTTTTTAACAGTAGCCATTCTAGTGGGTGTGAAAAGGTATTTCATTGAGGTATTGATTGCAGTTCCCTAATGGCTAACGATGTTGAACATCTTTTCATGTGATTTTTTTGCCATTTGTATATCTTCTTTGGAGAAATGTCTATTCAAGTCTTTTGGGCATGTTTAAGTTGGGTTGTCTTTTTGTTGTTGAATTGTAGGATTTCTTATTATATTCTGGATATTAAACCCTTATTGGATATGTGATTTCCAACTATTTTCTCTCATTGTTAAAGTTGTTTTTGTACTTTTATGATTCTTGATTCAGCACTTGCCCAGTTAATGTAGTCCTTTAACTGTTTTCTGTAGTTTTGAAGGATACTGTCTTTAAGATTCCTCTGCCGCCTTAGCCTGAGAGGGGTTGGAACAACGGCTCCCCTCTGAGGTGGTCCCCAGCAATCTGAAGTGGCTTATCAAAAGTAGTGATCAGTGATCAGACCACACACCCCTGGAGTCTGGAGGACTAGGTCTTTATATACCAGCCTGGTACCAGCAAGCTACACAAGGAGCTACACAGCAAGCTACACCAGCCCCGACTGCTACCTGTCTCCAGGGTGGGGGAGGCAGGATGGTAGCTGCTGCAGGGAGGATGAAACTCACTAGTATTTGTTGCAATTTACCAGCCTTTTCCTCCCACTCCTCCTGGTTACTGCACAGTGTTCTACTAGTCTCCAGAATTTCAAAATAGATGATTCTGACAGTTCTTGCCAGTTCAGTCGTTGTTTTGGGGGATGGACTGATTGTTGGAACTTCTTACTCCACCATTTTCCCACCATCCCAGCTTTAGCTTTCTGACCTAGATGGTAAACTACTTCATAGTTTGAGATTGGGAGTAAATTAGATAATATATATAAAGCACCAGCATGCTTCCTGCTGCTTAACTGCCCTCTAAACGTTGCTTTTATTATTATTGTGCTTTTGTTAGCTTCTGTGTGCCCTTCAGAACATGCAGATAAAATGATTACTGCTGGGTTCATCAGGCTGAACTATCATAGGCGTTGGAAAGGAGGGTCTGCGAGCTGCCCTGGCCAACGCCTCCACCATGGGCTCCCCACAGCAATGTACATGTTGGGTTTGGTGCTTGTGTGTCAGCTGGAGGGATGCACAGTTCTGGTAGCTGTTCCATGTATTCAGATAGAGGGAGGACAGTTACTGTGGTTGAAAAACGAAACACTTTTTTTCTAGAAGGGACCAGGAGATAGAGCTGGCCTCCATTTCAAGTTCCAGAAGCAGCAGAGATAGGTCAGGAGATTCTAGACCGTGGGAGAGGAAGGAGATGAGTTTCCCTGGCAGGAGTTCCTTTTGGGATTAAGGGTGTGAGCTGCTCCATGAACACTGGTCATGTGTCATAAAACAGCAGATCTCACTACTGGCTCTTCTCTCTGTTGTTCTCTTTTCACTTATGCTCAGAAGGGCCAGGGAGGGGTGGGGAAGGGGTGATATCACTGTTTTTTTTTTTGTCTCTAGGTTGAGTGGATGCCAAGTGGAAGGCCTGCTCCTATTTTCCATAATTAGGTCTCACTTTGTTGGGGAAATTTTCCAATGTGCCGTTCTATTCTGAGCACAGCACTTTTATTTTTATGGTGGAAACTGAAAGGAGTCTAGCACATTTGAAATGGTAGGTGAGTTGGCAGGGAATACTGACCTCCTTGTTTCCTAAATGCACCAGGGGAAGAAAATCACACGAGTGGTACCTCACACCAAGGATCAATCTTAGGTTCCGAGTAGAGTTTAGTGGGCCAAGCAGTAAACTAGATGGTTGAACCCCAGACCCAATTGCAGCAACAGCCTGCTGCCTTGGTTTTCTTGTTTGTAAAACAGAGACAACGACTCTGTTTAAATCATTGTTAGTTGAGTTCCAAATCGTACTAGTTGCTAGTGTTTTTTGAACATGACGTGTCTGGCACTGCTCTTCACAGAAACCCTAGGAGGTAGGGTTTGTTATTCTCATTTTGCAGGCAGAGGAAACTGAGACAAAGGTAAGTAAAATAACTTGCCCAAGGTCGCTCGGGCAGGAAGTGGGGAGCCAGAATTTGGGTCTAGATGGTCTGACACCAGGTTGTCTGATCCTAACAATACTGTCCTCTGGGGCTGAAGCAAAATGAAATGATTCTGGAAAAATGAATTTTCTTGATAAGGGAAGCTTTACTCTGTAAGACTCTAAATATAATGTGAGCCATTTGCTGAAATCTTTCCATAAACATATCTCCCTTTCCTCTATCCTTAAGCAGAGTATACCCCAAAATAACGAATGTGTATAACCTACCCTATTTACCCTAATGTGCTTAAACACGTGCCAAAGCTGTTCTTACTGCTTTACCGGCATTGCCGCACTTCAGATTCCTACCACACGAGACTCCTTTTTCTGATTACAAAACTAAGGAATAGAGAGGTTAAGTAACTGGACCTGGGTCATATAGCCAGGCTGGAGCCCAGATTTGAACTCAGACAGTCTGGCTCCAGGACCTGTGATCTTAATGAATATCTTAGTTTCACAGGGCTGCTTTAATAAAGTACCAAAAACTGGATGACCTAAACACAGGAATTTACTGTCTCATGGTTCTGGAGGCCAGAAGTCTGGAATCTGTAGGACAGAATCCTTCCTTGCCTCTCCCTCACTTCGGGTGGTTTGGCAGCAGTCATCACATGGTGTTTTCCCCTGTGCCTCTTCTCCCCTATCTTATCAGGTCAACAGTCATACTGGATTAAGGACGCACCCTGCTTCAGTATGACCTCATTTTAACTTGTCTAATTCCATCTGTAACCACCCTATTTCCAAATAAGGCCGTATTCTGAGTTCCAGGGATTAGGACTTCAACATATCTTTTTTACAGGATACAATTCAAGCCATAAGAAAGACTGAGAATTCTGAATGACTTTATAGTGGCACACGCAGGACAGCTGATGACAGTGCCCACCTTGGCCATTTACTGAACAAACCCTGTGCTGGGGCTTTATGTGCCTCCCCTAACTCATCCCTCTCCACAAGCCTATGAGAGAGAGGCTGCTGTAACCCCATAGCTGGGGGAACCAAGGCTTAAAGAGGCTAAGTAACTTGCCCAACATCCCGTAGCTAAAAGGTGGCAGAGTTGAGATTCAAATTCATATCTGTAGCACCAAAACTCATGCTCTTTCTACTATACAACCCTGCCTTTCAATGTTGGCTGCAATAAGAAAGATCTTCTGTGATTATACGAGGTTGTCCTTCTGGGGTGGGGCTGGGCAAAAGCTGCTCTGCTGCCACCATCTTGCTCAGATGTTTCTACCTTCCCCAGAGTCACAAGTCTTGTTTTCTTTTTCTCTCAGAAGTTCTTCTAACTGATTGGATGAACAGAGTCTGAGCAGTGCTGGTCACTATTGGTTATATCTAATTCAACATCAGGCTAAGCCTGTCATCTGTGACATGGTACCACAGCAGGGAGCAGAAGGTTTTAATTTGGAGTTTGAACAGGCACAAAGGACCAGTCCAAGGGGAGTTAGCAGTCTGAAGTCCAAGGTCAAGGCAGGTGGGGACCCAGAGACACCCAATAATCATCAGAGGCAGGAGTGGTACAGGTATCTTTACTTGTACACTCCATGGACATGTCCTGTGCACCTCAGTACATTCCATCTTGCTTCTTCCATGCTGGCAAAGGCCAGCAATGTCAGAGGATCACTTTATTCCCTTGCATCTAAAGGTAACCATGGGACACAATCACAGCCAGTGAGCTGTTTGGGAAGTCTGTTGGGAAGATTTCTCTCCCTGATAAAATTAAGGAGATGTTGAAGACAACTCACTCTCTATCTCTTTCTTTCTGCTTTGGATTTTGTTGTGTGATGCCTAGAGCTGTGGCAGCTATCTTGTGACCATGAGGGATAAGGCATGGAATAAAAGCTGAGCTCAGCACCATGGGAGACAAAAAGGTCTAAGTTCATGGTGACATTGTTCAGCTGCTGAAACAATATCAGAGATACTTTCTCACCAAAGTCAGCTACTGTTAATCCTGGTATGTTGCCATGTAGGGAAGCAAAAAGGCCGCTGATTCCTGCCCAGGTTTCAGCTTTCCTCTCTGGACTCACCCTTTTCTCTTAGGGCTTCATGCTTAAGCAATCCTGTAGCCTCTCTCTCCTGGCATAGGGCTTGTCTCCTTTCGGGCCTCCTATATCAGTCTCAGTCATTCTGCTCTCTTCTCAGTTTTAGCTGTAAGCTGTCAGGCAAATGCCTCACCTCTCCCTGGGACCTCAGCTGTTTGAGTCTGGTCACATGGCAGGATATAAAGTGGCAGAGCTTTCTCTTCCTGGGTCTGCCTGAGTGAATTCATTTACATCAGACCCAGCAAGGGGGCAGAGACTCAGCCTGAGTCCTGCTTCACTGATGTAGTCCAATAAAAAGCCCTGCAGCAATCTTAACAGGTAATCTAATCAAAGGCCCCTCAGCTGAATTCGATACAACAAAGGTTATCCCATCCAGAGGAATAGATTAGTTTACAAACATAATATTTCTCTTTTTGGGATTCATAAAATAATCTCAAACTGCCATACCCCACCTCACTGGGGTAGCAATTTGGTGTCCAAAAAATCTCTTAGGAGCTATTATTAGATAGCACAATTCACAGCTAAGGTGGGGACACCAAGGATATTCAAGTGCTCCTTTACACAGTAGTGCCAGGGTTATTGTTTTCACAAGGAGAAAATCAAAGTTATGTTAATAGAAGGAACATGCTTCTTTGTGCAAAGTCAGATAATGTTTTTGGAGGAAAATTAGTCCTCATTTAGCAGGCATCAGTCTCTATGTTTAAATCCAGGTGTTCAAGAATTATAACTTTAAATTTTTATAACATAGCTTAATTTCTATTTCTGAGCCTTCTCTTTCCCTTGCCCCCAGTCTTTTGGCTTAGCTGTTTTTCCTGGAGTGTCTGCTCTGGAGGATATGCCCCAAATCTGAGAGTTACTTAGAACTAAGGTATGGGCTCATTTGGTCCTTGG
This sequence comes from Tolypeutes matacus, assembly GCA_026826555.1. NCBI lineage: Eukaryota > Metazoa > Chordata > Mammalia > Cingulata > Chlamyphoridae > Tolypeutes > Tolypeutes matacus. Next base: position 2,508,222 of record JAKSZT010053784.1, on the reverse strand, counting down.
AGACTGGTCCTCAGGTTTGGCTTGTGAGAACTTCATCATCCTGGTCATCATGGTGATTCTCTGCTGCTTCTGTGCTGTGCTTGGCACATGAGCATCTTTTGGAGGGCTGATTCTAGTTCAATCCACCATGATTCAATATGCAGTAATTTTTCTCTGGAGTCTTTCTGCTTTTTCACTGCTGCTGCCAGGGCTTGGCTTTTTTTTGCTTACAGAACAATTGATTGGAATCCCTTCCTTTTCTTCTTTCTTTTTACCTCCTTCCCTGCCTCTCTCCTTTCTTTCCTTCTCCCTGATTTCTTTCTTCTTTCTCTCTTTCTTTCTCTCCCTTCTAACCTTCCCCCAAACCTGAAGGAAAATATCTTCCAGAATAGAGGAAGTTCTTCTGCCTTCATATTCCTCCAGAATATCTGTCTATGCTTACCAAATGCGCCTTCCCTAAGGACTTATTTCTGACAAAAGTCAGAAATATTCACAGGGTACTTATATTTCCTAATCTGCTGCATCTTTCCTACCAGCAATTTAAATGCAGGGAGATGGAGGTGGAAGAGAGAAAAAAGGAAACACTGAGAAAAAGAATCATAGAGTAATACCTCAAAATATTATACAGCTACATTCCCTTTGTTTAGGTGTGCTTCCTTAGAAGGTGACGAGTACACCTTCTGTTGGGGAGAAAGAGCTATATCCCTCCTCCCTGTCCCAGGACTAGAGTCGTGAGTTCCCCATTTGGAGCCTGAAAAGCCTGAGGTACTGGAATTTACTAGATATAATAAGAGACTGGGGGTGCTGGGGCTTTTACTCACCTGAGGAGGTTGGAGTTTCTTGAAGGAAAGATTGGGCTCTGGATCCAAGGAGCTTTGAAGAGAGAGTATGATAGGTGGTTGGGGATTGTTAAATTAAAGGAAATGGTGAAATGGAACTTTCCCAAGAGACTTTTCTTGACTAAGGATAAGACTCTGATAGAGGAAGGAGGGCAAGTCTTCCTACATTGTGCTGCTCTGAGAGCTACATCTCTGGCATAGCTTGCTGTATGTTTGATCCCCTGAGAGAGGGGGGTGAAGATGGTGAGGGCTTCCTAGTCACCTAATGGGGCTCCAGCCAAGACATAGGTGGAAGGGCCCTGGTCCCCACTGGTGGCCAGCAGATGTTGAGGAATCTACGGACCTCATCCCTTGAGAACTCACTAAGACAAAGCTCCCTGATTTATCTCCCTCCCCTATGTTGGCAGAAATCCTAAGGACAGAAGGGAAGGGCCTTGCCACACTTGAGTTACACATTTATTTATTCAGTCAGCATCTACTGAATAAATTCTATGTGGCAGCCAGGGAATTTCTTTATCTTATTATACAAAGATTAATGAGATAGTCCTTGCTCTGGAGAAGCTCAAAGTCCGTGGAGGAGATAGAATTGTATACAGATAAGTACAGTCCTTAGGGTGGATGTATGTGTGTGTGTTGACCATTTTCTTACCTTTTTCATGGTTCTGCCCTACTATTTTCTAGAATATTGGAAACATAGTTCTGCCCCTTCCTGCTGTCTCTCACTTGCTCCTCCCCTGAGAGAAGGTGGAGTTACTCACCTATTTGCTGGGATGGAGAGAATCTGACACCAGCTGTTACCTATTATTCTATTGAAGGGAGAATATGTTAAATTAAAGATCACTGTGTTCAAGTGGCCTCCCCCTTTTCTTCTCTTTTCAGGCAGGCTCCTCTTAGCAGGTATGGATGTGAGCATTCTCCTCCGTGCAGTAAGATATCTGCTCTGTTGGAGAAGGTCTGAAGTTCTCCAGCTGCTCATGGTGGCCAGGTGGATAGTTCAATGTGGGTAATCAAGTGGTGGCATATAAGGAAGCCTACCCATTTGGCTGCAAGTCCATGGTTTTTTCTCATTCAGCTTCACCAGTAATGAAGGTGATAATGTGAGCTCCTTCTCTTAGATTCATATGTGTTTTAGTCAGCCAAAATGGTGCAAAGTACCAGAACTCTGTTGGCTTTTATAAAGGGTATTTTTTGGGGTAGAAATTTACAGTCACAAGACCTTAAAAAGTCCAACTCAGGCTACCATAAGAGGTACTTTCTCACCCAATGTCATTAGCCACATGTTGAGCAAGATGGTGGGCAATGTTTATGAGGGTTCAGCCTTAAGATGTCCTTCCTCTTAAGTCTCTGTGGTCCCAGCTTCTTCTGATCTCAGCTAGAGGCTGGCATAAGGCTCATCTCTCTCCCTAGGGCTTGTTTCTTTCTAGGCTCAGCTGCTCTGTTCTCTGTGCAAGGTCAGCTGTAGACTATCAGGCTTATCTCTCTTCCTGGGGCCTCTGCCGTGTCTAATGAGCAGTCTCTCTTCTTCTGTGTTCTTCTTCTCTGTGGATCTACTTCCGTGTGAAAGTCTGTTTTATCAGCCCACCAAGGGGGCTGGGATTCAACGCTGAGTTTCACTCTAATGACGTGGTTAAATCAAAGCCCTAATCTTAACATAATTTAATCAGATGTCTCAGCTGAATCTAATACAATCAAAGGATTATCACACCCAGAGGAAGATACCAGTTTACAAACATAATCTCTGTTTTTGAAATTCACAAATAATCTCAAACTTCCACAATGTGTATTTCTCAATTGATCCCAAATTCAGAGAGGTGAGGGATAATTTATTGTTTCCCTTATATCCTAATATAAGATAAGCTCTATAACAGAAATATGAACAGAGAACTGTGGGATCAAAGAGGAAAAAGAGCTGGAAAAGAATGCTTTCACAGAGGAGGTGACATTTGAGCTGGGACTTGGATGAAAAGGCACTTGCCAGGTGGAGATCCAGAAACTCAACAGCCTATAACTATGATTAATCTTTGATTTTTGCACTCACATCAGCATTAGCACTGGGCAGGGGCATGCAGTAGGCACTCCATACCTGTCTACGGGATGGAGAGATAATGAGTCCTGGAGGACACTTGCTGGGAAGCATGAGGACTCCTTGGAAATATGGGAGGGCCATCCTCCTGCCACACTCACCACCAATCTCCAACAGCACACAAGGGTCCTGTGCATGGTTCAAGACAGGAAGTACAGGCTCTGACCCATGACTGACTTGCACGTGAGCATGGACATGCAAATGGGTGGGGAAACTTGGAAGGCAGAGATTGGAGGGCTGGGTATGAGGAAAATCTTGAGTTTAGAAGTCAAGAAAACTCAGCAGCTTAGAGGGAATGGTTTTTGAAAGAAGTTGTGTACTTGGAAGCAAGACCAAGGACAGCAATTAAATTAGGTGACATGCAGTCAAGTCTTTTTCTAATACAGCATGCCAACCTTGCTAGAGGATTTTTACTGTGAACTGTGGTTGTGTAAAAGTGTTAAGAACTCAGGGAAAATCTACTCCCCAGGCAGAAAACCAACTTTAGTTGAAAATTAAGGACTGGAAAATTATTATTGAAAAATTGTTTTCCTATGGTTATTCATTCCACATCTAAGAGCTAGATTTTTGTTTACATTGATGTAATTAGTGATTACATTTTCTAGATGACATTTTTCATGTTAAAGAGACAACAGCTTCAAAGAGTAGGGAGCTTCACGGTGAAGAGAAAGGAATATCATGCTGATACAATGAAGGGGTGAAATTGGATTAGACAAAGACATCCTTCTTGTACCACCATTTACCCCCAAAGTACTAGCAAGCATGAACTAATCTTTAAAATATAATTGAAGCCCTGTGATAACACACCCCTTGGGTTATTGGGCTGAGGTGGACTTTGTCTTAGGATGGACCTAGAGGACTATTTTATACCTAGGGTTAGGGGATTGTCTGGTCTTACCTCAGAGGTTCTCAGCCTACCAGTCCACCACCTCAACTCTGCCTCCTTGGATGCTCAGGGCATTTACTAGCTGTGTAAGTTATTTTTAAAATTTTTATTTATTTATTTATTTTGCCTCAAGAGACTTCATTTTTTACTTGTCATTTTACTTGTAACAGTTCTAGATGATATTTCTTTTAAAAATGTTCCTTTTGCTTCATATCACTAATTTTCATTTTTCAAAATAAAAAAAGGAAACTCCCAAGTTAGGATCTAGTCCAGTAGCTAGCCCATGCTCAAACCAAGAAGGCTACGCCACCCCCCAGCCCCCCCAGACCCCAATAAAATCTCCTGGTACAATCTCCCACCATGTTTCTGACATGCCTCTTTGTTCACAAAGCTAGCCCTCTGGGGGAAAGTGCACTCTTCCTCCCACACTCAATGACACTCTTCTTGGCAACTCTATAGAGCAGAAGAAGGCGAAAAGCCCAACCTTAAAAGTAACCCCAGTAGAACTACTGGACATTGGTGCTATCTTAAAGGCCATTCAGTCTATTATTGGGCTTAGTACTAGGTCTCTGGGGAAGCCCATGTGGCTCAACTGGTTGAGCTCCCATTTACCATATGGGAGGCCCCGGGTTTGATTCCTGGGGCCTCCTGGTGAAGGCAAGCTGGCCGGGGTGGTGTGGTCAGCTGACGGCCCGTGTGGCGTGGTGAGCTGATGCAAGATGACGCAACAAAGGGAGACAAGCAGACACAGAAAAATGCACAGCTATCAGCCAGGTCTGCCAAGGCAGCATATATTATTAACTGACAAGTAGTACTTCCCATTTAATCTTTCATATGTTCATCTTCATCATTTTGAATTTATCTTCATATGATGTGGACTATTATTTACTTTACTTTTAATTTAAATCAATTCAAATATTATAACATAAATACCCACTTCAGCTATGGCCTAATCAATAGTATCTGTGAAATCTTATTTTCAATGTATTGCTTTTTCCTATTTCATACTAAATTATTCAGAATTATTATAATAAAATGTTTGTGTACACATTAAATCATCCTGCACACCTACAGAGGGACACATAACACCATTTGAAAAACACGGCCATAGAGGAGCCTTAAAGGACTGGAATTCCTTTTAGGCCACCAAGCTCCATTCTATTCAACTGATTCACCTCCAGTTGAAGAAGTCTCCTTGATATAGCTATTTCTGATGCTTTTGTCATTGTGGGAAGACTGGATGCTGTCACCAGAAAATTTAGTTCTTCACCGATGACAGAGACCCTAAACTCCCTTCAATTCAACAACTGTTCCAGTGCTTTCTGTATGCAAGGTGCTGTGTGAGGTCCTATGGGTGGTGCACACATAGCCCTACCGATAAGCAGCTCCCTTTCCTGTGAAGTTACCAAGGGAGGTGTGTTTACAGAGGACAACGCCAAAGGAAAGCAAAGCTCCGTTGACTGTGATATGGTGGTGTTCCAGAAAGCCCCTTGAGAAAGGCTGAGACTTAAGTTGCAGGTCTGAAGGGAACCTCTCTCTCCTCTGAAACCCAAAGCATCTGACTACTCAGCAACCACATCAGAGGACAGAAAATGAAACAAATAAAAGACCATGGAGGGAAAGAGAAGAGAGCGAGCCAGAAGACCAGAGCTTCTCCCATGACCTTTGACGACCTCTGTCACGTGCAGAGAACACCACTTATGTACAGGAACTTTGAATACACTGTGACCTCACTCCTTAGTAAATGTGACCTAGTTATGTCCTGCAGTCTCCACTCCAGAGCACTCCATCATCCCCCAGAGCACTCCATCATCCCTGCATGGAGAATAAGGAGGAGGGTAATGGGGAAGCCTCTCTGGAGGCAGATTTCTGAAGGGTAAAAAAATTTCCAAACCTATGAGTAGATTTAAAGTTCCTTTTGGGGACAGAAATGTCAGTTCTTTATGCCATCACTTCTATGGGCAGCCTCCATTTATTTTGTTTCCAAATACAAATTAAGTCCATGAATGTCTACAATAGAAAAAAAAATTTTTTTTTTTAAAGATTTTATTTATTTATTCATTTATCCCCCCCCCCTTGCTGCTTATGCTCCCTGGGTCAGCTAACCACGCCGTGCGGGCGGGCTTGCCTTCACCAGGAGGCCCCGGGAACCGAACCCGGGGCCTCCCATATGGTAAACGGAAGCCCTACTGATTGAACCACAGCCGCTTCCCTACAATAGAAAATTATTATGGTACAGATCCCTGGAACAATCTCCCAAAGGGCCTGGGTTCCTCCAAGAAAGTGCCACTCTTGGATGAGGCTTTCTTTGGTCACCAGTCTGTCCTGTAGAAGAGGAAAAGTACGGCACCTTAGAGAGGAGGCTGGCTGATGCACCTTAATTGGAATACTGCAGTTTGAATTTATGTGTCAATGCTGTGATAGGCATATAACTGTGTGGTTGTCTTCTAGCTGTATGTATATTTTGTAAGCCTGTATTTGAAAATGTTACTCAACAAAAGTCAGGACCATAGCCAGCAGGTCCCATCTGATGAGAAGCCCAATGCCCAACCCTAAGGGACAGCCTAAGTCAACAGGAACTGCACCAGGCCCATCTGCTGCTGTTGCTCCTACTGGGACCCCATAAGATGTTGACATGGCACCTTTCTGTCATCAGTATGAGCAGAGCTTTGCCTTGTAAACCTGAATCCCCAATAGCACCTAGGGACCCTTTCTTTTCCTCCCCATCGGGTCAGGGAAGAATGGGAGACAGAATTTAAAGCTGGCTTGGGTTTTATCCACACTATGAGACTGGCTGTGTAAAAGCCCATTGACTTAGTAGAAAAAGAACCCACTTTAGTTTTACCCCAGGAATGAGTAAATTAGTCCTTAAACAGATGAATGCAACATTGACTCTGCCCCAAGCTCACCAGGTGTCTAAAGGGAATGGAGAGACTTCCAACAATAACAAAAAAGTACTTCATATACTTATGAGAGACTCAACTGGAAATGGTTTGCAACCTAGCAATTGCTGAAGGCCACTTGAGACATCTGTCACTTAAAAGAGACAGTCTAAGGGACATGCTTCACGTCACTTTCACTGTATTCTCCAAGCACCATCTGTGTATTTATTGAGGCTTTCAGGAAACAGCACGCTAATGCTGTTGAGTTCCCTAAAGAAAGGCCTCCCAGGAGTTGAGGTAATGTTATACCTTTGGAATTCCTAAGAGTTGCTACAGCAAAGGGTCATTTGCAAGTGTTTTTGTACCTTTCATAAGTCTCTCCTTGAAAGTATCACTCACTATACTATTCATGTAATTCTTCCTGATTTCGCTGCTAGGAAAAACCTTCTCTGACCAAATTAATTTATTAATTTTTCCAAAAAACAATTATCAAATGCTAACTGTGTGCCAGGCACTGGGCTAGGTACTAGAATGTGGGTGAACTTGTATGTTTTCTTTTATTTCATATAAGCACTACATAATCCAAGGTGTATTTATTTTTGTTCTATGTGGCGTTCAAGTATATTGACTTTCTCTTCCCAGGTGCAACTACTTTATACACTTCTAATTTTCATTATTGACTTAAAACTATAATATAAAGACATATATTTTCATTAAAGTTTTTAAAATTTAGTACAGAAAAATTTCCAGTGAAAAGTTTATAAATTCTCTGCTGTCTACATATCCTCTAATTTCATTCCTAGGTACAACTACTATTCTGACAGTGTGTTGTGTATCATTCCAGCTACTACACACACACACACACACGCACACACAACAAACACACATTTGTTGTGTTCAATTCCAGGCACTTTACACTCACACGGTGCTGTGCCGAGGGCAAAGAGTTTGGTGTGGTCCAAACCAGGGGCAGGCAATAAGGAGGTGCAATGTTAGAAGAAAATTGTAAAAAATAATAAACCCTCCTAAAAGTTGGTCTGCGTTTTATGGGCACTGTGTGCCAACAATTCTAAACATTGTCAGGGATGAAATATTCCACCCAATGGGATGGAGCAGGCTTACCATTTCTCCTCCCCCATTGGCATACCATTGGTCACGCACATTTACACAAGGTAGATATACACAGGCAGGTTTATAAATGTGTGTGTGTACAACATATGTTCTTTGTAATGTGTAAGCTGAATAACATTATGTATTGTTTTTACAATATTTTCTATTAATTTTTCCTGGACTTCTTTCCACATCATTTCTTATATATCCAACTCTTTCTTAATGACAGTCAAATTTCTATTATATGACTGTACCATCATTTATATTTTTATCCAGGCCTCCTATTTTTTTACTATGAGCATGGCAAGTAGATGGGATTTGCAAATCCAGACTGAGAGAATCTAAAAAGCAAATGCAAACAATGTAAGTATCAATAGTGGCTTGGGTCTTATAATGTATAAATATGTGATTTGTGACATCAACTAATAAAGGTGGGGCATGAAAGGGTATGGAAACATAGTTTATGTATGCTATTGAAGTTGTTAAGTTGGTATCAAAGCAAATGAGATTGTTATAGATTTGGGATGCTAAATTTAAGCCCCATGGTAACCATAAAGAAAATATGCGAAAACATGCAAACTCACAGAGACAGAAAGTAGAGTACAGGTTACGAAGAGTGAGGGCAGAGGCAATGGGGATTTAATGCAAAATAAGTATAGGGTTTCTGATTGGAGTAAAGGGAAAGTGATGATAATGGATGGTGGAGAGGGTACTACAATATTATAACAGTGGTTAATCCCACTGAATGGTGTGATTGGGAGTGATTAGAGGGGAAGATTTATCTTGTATATATGTTTCCGCAATTAAGAAAAAATAAAAAAGAAAGGAAAAACTGAAAAGATAATGACAATTAAATGTAATACAAGATAATGGATGAGATTCAGCATGGGTAAAAGGCTCAAAAGGACACTATGAGACATGAGAAAAAATTGGAATACAGAATGTAAACTTTGTATTGATGGTAAATTCCTTGAGCATACTTAGGACTTTAAAAAAAAAAGTCTTTGTCTGAAATATTCCAGGTCTGATCCTTCTCTTTGATAGTTTTTAATGATGTAATCTTCTTGCTTGGGACTTCACTTATTCTTTCTTTGTATATTTTGTAATCTTTTGTTGAAAACTGGGCATTTTGATATTTTCATGTGTTATTACTGGAATTTAGACTCTGAGGCCACTGTTCCTTAAACTTGTATGCAGCTAGCGTTATGATAGAGCTTTCCTTGAATACCAGGAGCTGACAAAAAACAAAAAAACAAGGAGAGAGGGGTGAAGAAAGAAAGAGAGAAAGAGAAAAAGAGAAGGAAAAAAGAAACATCTTCCAACCACCAGCTGTGGAATGTCTTGTCCTGTACCAGAGCTCTCCTTCAGGGCTTACCTATACAAGGGATCTGGAGAATAGCTCCAGGCCAAAGCCTAGAGGCCTCCCGGATCCTTTCTGCATATGCCCTTGTCTTGGGCACAGGGATATGAATGTTCCCTCTTACTTAGGAAAGATGAGAGAACAGAAGCAGGTGGGGAGGAACGTGACCTGGAGAAGCCACGAAGGGCAATCTGGGGACTGTCACCTCAGCACTTTTTCCAGATTTCTCTTTCTCTGATCTGAGGGCACAGTTCTCCTCATTCAGGAAGAACAGATTATCCAGACAGGCTTTCACCTTGGCTGTCCTGGAGCCTCCAGCTTATAATTGATTGTTTAAACCTTCTTTATAATAAAAGTTCAAACAGTACAAAGGATATAGATTGAAAAATAAATCTGCCTCCACACTTAACCCCTTCCCCTGAGGTAAGTGCTACTACTAGTTTCTTGTGTATCCCTCTGAAACAACAGTCTGTGCATATTCAACTCTACTGTTCAAATAGCATAGCATACACATGCTTGGATTTTCTCATCAATATATGCTGGCAATTGCTGCATATTTGCATATATCAATCTACCTCAGTCTTGTTAATAGATGAAGAGTGTTCCTTTAGGCTCACACTGAGGGCATACTGTACAAGTTCTGGCTTTCTCAGCTAGCACATGATTTCTTTTTTTTTTTTTTTAAACAATTTATTGAAGTATATCATTCATACATGAACATACATAAACTATGAATGTTCAGTAAACATTGTGAACTTACAAAACAAACATGCATAACATCATACAGGGCTCCCACCCCCCCCCCCCACAAGTACTTTGCATTGTTGTAAAACATTTGTTAAGAAATTATGAAAGAGCATCGTCAAAGTATTACTACTAACTATAGTCCATATCTTCCTCTCCTAAATTTTTTTTTAAAAAAGGATTTATTTATTTATTTACTTTTATCCATTTTTACCACCCCCCCCGTTTTTGCTGTTTTTGTGTCCATTTGGTGGGCAAATTTCTATGTCTGCTTCCTGCCCTCTCTTCTCATTCTTCTCTTCCTGTCTTCACTGGGATTCGATCCTTGGAAACTCCACCTCAGTTCCTGGCTTTTCGGCACTCGTCTTGGCTCTCCCTTGTGTCACTCTCCTGTTACGTCATCATCTTGCAGCATGGCTTGCAGGGCCTGATGGTGCACCCGCAGACAGGGCCTGACGGCACACCCATGCAAGGGGCCTGGCGGCTCACCTGAGTGCAGGGCCTGGGGGGCTCACTGCTTGCGGGGCCTGGCGGTGCACCCGCACATGGGGCCTGATGGCCCATGTGCCTTCTATATTTTTCTTTTTTATATATTTTTACTGGGAGGTCCTGGGGATCAAACCCAGGTCCCTTCATATGGGAGATGGACACCCAACCATTTAAGCCACATCCGTCACCTTGCTATATCTCCTAAGGTTGACCAAAGATACCCAGAGTTACAGTCTTTTCCCATACAGGATGGTCATATAATAAATCAGGCTTAGTTTATCACCAGCATTCTAAAAACCAGACCTAGGGAGGAAAACTAGGTCTGGGGACACATGCATGGTTTCTAATATAGCGAATGTTTAGCCTACCCTGATTATCACAAAATCAGGACAGCAAGAATATTTGCATGATTTCTAATAATTATGAGGAGGAAATATTTTCTTTTCTTTTCTTTTTTCCATATATTCTTCTTCCTCATGGGTTGCTGATGTTTTTAGCGTCCCCTGAAGGGCTACTAAGGGTCAGGGGACAGAACCAGGAGTGATATTGTTTGTTGAAGGTGAAATGGCAATCATTAACCCCTGCTCATATCTATGTCTGTCCAACCTCCAAATGCTGGGCCATAATAACTTGATAAAACAGGTATTAAAATCGAAAGAAGATTATGTAACTAAATATGATACTCTCTATATATCATTCTCTATAAAAGGGGATGAAAACTAAAATGTTTTTGTTTTAGCCCATCAGAAGGTTGGCTTATGCAGCTGGCTTCATTCTGTACCTAAAATGATTTTCATCAAAATAATATAGCAATATCTGAGATTGGGGAAAAATTGGTCAACAATATCAGATAGATTAAATAAACAGATTCAAGAAGCACTGAGATAAACCTTGGGGAGTTTTAACCTCAACAGGAGAGATAAATCCTGCATCTGATCTCCCAACTTACATTTATTACCCTCATTCATGAAGACTAATAGAACTTTCTCCAGGGGTTTATTTGAAAGGCTTTTCCTGGTAAGGTAAAACTCTCCCTGTGGGGCTTTTGACTGGAGTAGAATTCAGCATGCACAGAGCCCCCCACCCCCCCACCCAGCCCTCTATATAGCCAGGGTAACTGTTGTAGAACTCTTGGTCAAATGAGGATGGGGGCAGGGCACTCTTTTAAGAAGTTCATTTTAAAAAATGTATAATATCTGCTTATTATGTGCCTGGTAATATGCTAGATAATTTATACTCATTATCTCATTTAACCTTCACAAGCAACAAAGGGAGTTAGGTAGAGTCAGGGGCCTGGTATCGTATTCTGACTCTGCCAACTGAACTTGTGTCAAGGTTGTTTAACTTCTCTTTGCCTCTGTTTTCTCCTTTCTAAGATGGGGATAGGAATAGCACCCTCCGCAAAAGAAGGTTGGGAGGATTAAATGAGGTGATGCATGGAGAGCACCTGCAGGGTGTCTGACCCCCTGTCAGCACTCATAAAATGTCTGCTTATATGCCTATCATGACTTTTATTATCCCCCCTTTACAAATGAAGAAACTGAGGAGTTGCCATTTGCCATGTCATCTAGCCAATAAAGTGCAACCAGGACCCAGATTCTGGCCAGCTGACTCCAGAGACTGAGCTTTTAAACATGTCACCGGATAGTCTCTTCAGCACACCCAGCATCACCACTCAGAGCTTTTTGATATAATGCCTTTAAACTTCCATATATCATAGGTACGTTCTTGAAAATTATATTCACATTGAGTCTTGTTTTTCCTTGGCTTTAGCATAGGAATAATTTTATGATTGTTCCTTTCTTTCTTGCTCAATATTTTCATCCAAGAATGATAAATATATTTGAATCCTAGTTTACTCTCTGGGATCTTTACTATTTTTCCAGTTTTCATCCACTTACTACAAAATCAAGGCTCAGCTAGAGTTACTCATAGCTCAGTAACCATTTGTTGAATGTCACCAAGAATCTCAGTAATACGTCTCCTTTCACCAATGAGTTATTGCATTCCTAAAAAAGCATTGTTTAGAACAATAAGATTGTTTTATGTAAGTCCAGGTGGGTGTTCATGAGAGAGTTGATTTTGTTTTGCTTTTTTGAAGTATTCAATTATATCTAGAGACAAACATACAGCTTTTGTTATTTCAAAATCTTTTCTAGAAGATAATGCTGAAAATAAATGGAATTATTTTGCTTTCATAATGTCCCTTTTCACCCAGTGTTAAGGTGTAATTTGGGGACTTTAGTGGATTGATTGTATTAATGACCTCAACAGTGGTCTCCTTGTGTCACAATCTCCACCCTGTAACCCTCAGGGCCCTCCCACTTTAGTTCTAAACTGGGCTGTGTTAGTTTCCTGTGGTTGCTGTAGCAAATAGCAATGAAAGTCTCGAATTTAAGCTTGTGGCTTAGGACAAGAGAAATGTATTGTCTCACAGTTCTGGAGCCAGATGTCTGAAATCAGTGTCATTGGATCAAAATCAAGGTGTCAACAGGGCCACACTCCCTTGGGAGGCTGCAGGGGAGAATTTGTTCCTTGCCTCTCCTAGCTCCTGGTGGCTGCTGGCCTTCCTTGGCTTGCAGCACATCGGCCCAGTCTCTGTGTCCGTCTTTACGTGGCCTTCTCCTTTATGTGTCTATGCACAATTCCCTCTGTCTCCCTTTTATAAGGATGCATGTGATGGTATTTAGGGCCCACCCAGATAATCCAGGATAATCTTCCCATCTCAAGATCCTTAACTTAATCACATCAGCAAAGACACTTTTTCCAAATAAGGGAACACTTACAGGTTCCAGGAATGAGGACTTGATAATTTGGGGGTTATTATTCAGTTTACTGCATTGGACTTGGGTTTGCCAATGGGATGTTAACAAGCTTGGGGAAAGCAAAAGCTTGGAAAGCACATGTGTATTTCCTCTTTCTCTCTTGGATCCTTACCACTGTCATGCTGAGTTAGCCTGTAAGAGGGGTGTAAAAGACATGTAGAGGAGAGCAGAGTTGGCCCATACAAGGCCATTCTAGATCAGACAGTCCTGGACCAGCCCACTGAACCACAGAACAAGCCCAGCTAAGATCAGCCAAACTTGGTTCAGATCAGTTGAACCCCCAACCCAATCCATAGACCACAAGACATACCCACTAAGTTTTGTTTAAATCCCTTAGATTTTGGCGTGGTTTGTCATGCATCAATAACTAACTGATACAGAGACTTGAGCATCTCCAGTTTCAATTTGGGGACTAAAAGAGCTTCAGGCAGCTACGTTAGCTGCAGATCATTGAATCTATCTTCATTGTGTTGAAGGCAGAAGAGGAGACCAATCAGTTCAACATAGGCCAGGGAACATAGAATAAAAATAATGGAAGGAGGGAAGGACATCAGACTGGTTTTTCACATAAGAATGGTTTTTCACATCTAGTGTCCCTTCCCCTTATAAATAGCTGCCCATTCTTTTAGTTTTACTTTGGCCTGGTTAAAACATGATCTATTAACACAAAAATGCTTCCACTGGCAATGGTGGTGATTTTATTTATTTTGCACTGAAAAAAAAGCAGCCAGGAAAAAGGAGGGGGAGAGGTGGAAAGAAGGGAGTGAATTATGTACAGAAAGTAATTTCTCTTGTTTCAGCCTCTGAACATGAAGGGAAATTCACAGAGGGTATAGGACATAAATAACTACAGTATATTCCTCTGGAAAAGCTGCTGGCCCCAAGGCATAATACAAGTTACACTCAAGAATACTATAAACCCTTTAAAAGTCACATTTTGAATCAAAATAATTTTCTTATAAAATATTAATTCTCAAAATGAGTTGTAAAGTATGAACACAAATGGCCTAGGTTATTTTTACTTCTGGCAATAAAGCTAAAATTTCTTAGCAAAAATGACAACTCCTGGCACGTAGTTCTTAGAGTCAATGAGTGAAAATATTCATCTGAAATTTACTCAGATTCCATTCAGCCCATCAGACGGCAGTTACTGGGCAGGTCCCAGGCTCTGTGTGAGGCACCGAGGGGGTTGCCAGCTCAGGCTGACAGAGCAGAATCTCAAAATATTGTTGGAGCTCAAAATGCAATTTCAAGATAATGTATCACTCTTTGGGTGTTCTGAACTTATTTATTGGACCCTGGCTTTAAAAAATGAAAAAGTAGACTTGAGCCAAAGACACAAATCAGACTCAATTATTTAAAAGTAGAAAAAATAAGCTTGCTTAGTGAAGGGCAGATCTGAGTGGAATTGAAAATTCTACAAAGTAATTAGCTGAAAATGACCTTACAGAATTTTATGCTAATGTAGTACTTTTCAGTTAATGTTAAAAGGATCAGTTCCCTCGTTTATAAATTTTCCAACTGGGGTTTTTGGTGTGACAAATATTGGTATTATGGTGTTCTTGTACCACATGGGTCTCTCTCCCCAGCTTCAGAAGTTTACTCTACCTCTTAGAAAATCTGGAATTTTAGGAAAATCTTCTAATTTCTCTGTGCCTCAATTTCATCTGTAAAATGAGGATAATAATATTGCCTGCCTCATATGTTTGCTGTGTGAATCAAATGAGATCTACATTCTATGTTAACTATTAATAAATATACATTAGCATCAGCTAGGAAACTAAGGCCTTCATCTGACATTTCCCAAATCCATTCCCTGATCCATCCCTAGTGTTGGTTCTGTTTCCACCCACATTCAATCCCTCCTCTTCTTTTTCCCAGTAGGAAATTAATTTCAGGCATTACTAAGAAAGTCCTCTCCCACCAAGTACACTGCTCTCTGGGCAAATGTAAAATCAACAGGATTCCTTCCAAATTGGGCTGACTACACCTATTGTAGCTCCTTTGTGTGGCAGACTAGGAGAAATGGGGACCAATTTACCTCAAGTCTCCTCAGAGTACCCCATTCCCAGGCTGCTGCTGAATTCTATGATGCCACTTTCCTCTCCTCCCAAATCCCTGCCTGTGGCCTCTTGCCTCAACTTCCCTGGTCACCTGTCCAACCTAGGAACTCTCTCTGGTTGCTAGATCTGAGAAATCCCTAGGCAAGATGGGCCCTGATTACAACATTTTATGAGGCTATTTAAAATATTTGGTTATATTTTATTGGGTTTCTTTGTGCTGTACTTGAAAGGGAGTGAACAATAATTCTTTATTCCCTAAGTTGAAATGAACTATTTGCTCATACCTCCAAATCTTTGGGGAGTACCTGCTCAATCCTAGGAAATCCTATGTACTTGATAGGCTCTGAGGCCAAAATACACCTGAATAAACTGAACGTACATTCTAGTTTTCCTTCTAACTCTTTTGCAAATTTATTTATGCACAATTCTAGGCCAGAGCCCCTGGCAACTCCCTATCAGATTCACTGAGGCAAGCCTCCTGATTGTCAATAGCTTAGTTCTTGTCTGGCCTCATTTATCTTGTATACTCTACTGAGCTCCTGTTATACAAACAACACAAAGAGTGCGGGCTCAGGAGGGATAAGAAATAATTTAGAGTTATATGACAAGGTACAGTTTGGAAAGACCTGACTTATGCTGACCCAGCCTCCAGCCATTTTCCATGTCACTGCCCACCCTGGCCTTCATCAATCTTTCTTCATCCAATTAGTCCTCTTCCCTAAAGAACAGTGACTCAACCACAGTTGTGTAGCATCCAGTTACAAAGTTAATTGGAAGTTAGGTCTCTGAGTAGTTCCTCCATTCCTTAGGAAAAAAATTTCTCCTGTTTCTGGAAAATAAAGTTTAAAAACGAAGCAAAACAAAAAATGCTGTGACAGAATATAACAGAGCCCCTTTGAAATGGAGTCTGTGTTGGTATGCCAGCATGTTTGTCTGGGAGAGATAAAAAGAATGGGGGAAGACTTTGACAGACTTTGTAACATAATAATAATAACAATATTGAATAACATTTGTTAAGCATATTCTATATGCCACGCATTGTGGCCAAAGCTTTCCATATTTTACCTCATTTTGATTCATACAACAACTCTATTATTCATTTAAAAGGCCTATATTGAGTGCTCAGTAAAAAAAAAAAAATGATATAGGTGTGACAGGGATATTCTTTTCAAAATATAAATCAAAGAATTTTTATTTCTCTCTGCCATTTTACCATTCTACCATTTTATCCCTGGGAAATGGGGACAGGTTTGTTGGATGTGACATGGAAAGATAAAGGTAGAAAAGAAGAGAAAATGGAAATCCTAGTCCTTCCATCCTGGAGGATTGTGGGAAGAAGTATGGGATGAAATAGGGGGAAGGAGGAGTGGTAGAACCAGATGGTCCTAACATTGCTTCCTCTGGTCAAAGTCCAGGGGAATGTGTGGGTGGGAGGGTCACAGTTAGATTGAGGTACAAGTTGAAAACAGAATAGATCTTGGTGAGACATCCTGTTTGGTTCTCAGAGGAAAGACTACCTTGCAAAGTGAACCACAACCTTGGGCAGCCATGTTGTGAAGCAGAGAGAAAACCTGAGTTAGAACTCTGGTGCCTTGAATGGCAAGAAATGAGTGCAGACATTCCTGTAGGTCACAGTGATGGCTAACTCCCTACTAGTCATTCCTTTGTCTTCCTTAGAATTTGGGGGCACTAATTCACCCGACTGGAAGACTATATTTCCTGGTCACCATTGTAGCTAGATATGGCCATAGAATTACGTTATAGCCAAAGAAATGTAAGCCAAAGTTTGAGTAGAACTTCTGGCAAGACCTCTTAAAGGAAGTTGACCTAACAGGGAGACATTTTCCCTCCTCCTCCTCCCCCATTGTGTAGAAGCTAGACGTAATGGCTGGGGCTCCAACTGCCATCTTGTAGTTAACATGAAGTTAACTTGAGGATAGAAGCCATGTTCAGCGAAGCACTAACATACAGAAAGCAGGGTGTTTTAGTTTGCTAAAGGGTGCCAATGCAATATATTAGAAATGAGGTGGCTTTCACAATAGGGATTTATTAGCTTAAAAACTTACAATTAGGAGGCCATGAAAGTGTCCAAATCAAGGCATCATCAAGAGATGCTTTCTCACCAAGCGGTAGCTCTGGATGGTCAGGCACCCGACAGTGTCTACTTGGCACTCGCCTCTTCTCTGGGCCTCACTGCTTTCAACTTCGGGCTGTTCCATCTGTGGCTTTTCTCTCTCCAGGACTCCAGATTTCAACTTATGGAGGCTTCTCTCTGTCTCTATGGCCTTCTTTCTGTGTCTGAGGCTTTTTATTCCTCTGTTTATAAAGGACTCTAGTAAGATGATTAAGACCCTACCTGGGTCATGCCCTGCAATCTAAACAAATGGCCCTTAGCTGATCTGATCTAATCAAAGGTTCACAACAAGTTCAATTTAGGAACATAATTTTCTGGGGCTCACAAAAGACTTAAATGAACACACAGAAGAAATTGTGGGGGCCAGTGGGACTGAGGAAATGAGATTATGGTTGTTGGAATGAAGTGACACTGTGGCTAAGGGCTTTGAGGATGGCTGCTTAGTCTGAGGCATGAATGGGACTCATAGTCAGATTTCAGGGATTCATAATTCCAGCAAGGGCCCAGCTGGAGCCAATCAGCAGGGAAGTTCTTACAAGCCTGATTTAGACAAGAATATTTTTACACCCATTTCACAGATGAGGAAACTGAAGCTTGGAGAAGTTCAGGAAATTTTAAGTCACATAGCTACTAATTGTGTTTAATATTTCTATTCCTAACAAATGTTAGGTTTGAGGCATAATCAACTTTGGTCCAGTAGATGAAGGACTGGGTAGTTGTGACAGCCACAGTTTACTTGTTATGTGTATTCAGTATTGGGTAGTGGATCAAACCAGAACTTATTTTCAGATCCTTTCCAAATTCCTTTCTGCTAGATGTTTATGAACCAAGTGATCCTGATCTGATGTGAAAACATACCAGCATATGGATATTAAACTACTATTCTTAGCTGCTGACACTGGCAACATCTTATAGATTAGTTCTACACACAAAGTGCCAAAACTGAGTCTAATATATTTAATGGGTATTGATTTTCCAAGGTATAGCTAAAAGAAGATGCAAATGGCAAAAACTAAAACACTGGTCTTGAATCTTTGAACAAGTCTTCATTATGTTATTCATTCATTCATTCATTCATTCATTAATCAAATACTTTTTGAGTGCCTAGAACATACCAATACACATTGAGTGGGGAAGAAGAGACCTGAAACTAGCTGGATGGAAGTTGCTTTCTCAATGCTTAACTGTCCTTCCATCAGTCTGTAATCTTGACTACCTCAAATATGTCAATTATTCCAGAAAGTTCTATTCAATACCAAAATAGAGAACATCCAAATCACAAACATTGGTAAACCGAAGTGTCTAGGGAAAGTGAAAAGGTGTGAGTAATGTGTGTGTGTGTAGTTATATATTTATATATCTTCCCAAAGGACTGATAACTTTCACTTGTCAATTTCTAGTGTTCAATTCTGCAAGTTATTTATGAGATTTATGGGTATAATTTATACACTACCTATTGATATTTATCTATAAAAATGTTAAGTTGGCATATGCTTTGAACAAGACATTCTAATTCTAGGAATTTATCCTTATAGATATTCTTGGATATGTGCTGAAAGATGTGGTAGTTTGAGGCTTCTGTGAATGGTAGAAAATCATGTCCTTAGAGCTAATCCATTCCTGTAGGTATAAACCTATTGTAGGTGGGACCTTTTGTTTAGATTACTTCAGTAGGACGTTACACAGGTTGGGTCTTAATCCTCTTACTGGAGTCCTTTATGAATGGAATGAATATGGAGAGAGACAGAGAGAAACCCACAGAAACAGAGAGAAAGCCAGAGGAAGCCAGAAGCTGAAGCAACGAAACCCAGAAGAGAAGGAAGACCAGCAAACACCACCATGTGCCTTGCCATGTAACATAGGAGTACAGGAACGCTGACAGCTGGCCTTTGGGGAGAAAAGCATCACCTGAGGAAGTCTTGATTTGGACATTGTCACAGCCTCATAAATCCCCACTGTAAAAGCCAACTCATTTCTAGTATATGGCTTTTGGCAGCTTCCAGACTAAAACAGATATATATATATATAAAGGTGTTCACTATAGCTTTGTATGAAATAAAGTCTGGAAACAACCAAAATGCCAATGAATATGGAATAAATTATAGCATATCCCTACATTGGAAAACTCTTCAGCCATTAACATGGTCTAACATAATCTGTAGATCTAACATGGAACAATTCCAACATACATTATTAAGTGAGAAAATTTAAGGGACAGAAGTATATATATATATATATATATACAATGCTACTATTTGAATAATAGCCCACAAGCTGGGAAAGCATAGAGTGGTAAAAAAAAAAAAGAAAGAAAATATTTCTTCCTTATAAGTATTGGAAAGGATGCTGTATTAGTCTGCTAAAGGGGTGCTGATGCAAAGTACCAGACATCTGTTGGTTTAATAAAGGGTATTTATTTGGGGTAAAAGCTTACAGTTACAAGACCCTAAAGAGTCCAACTCAAGGTTGCTTCCTCATCAAAGTCTGTTGCCACGTGTTGAAGCAAGATGGTCGCTGATCTCTGCCTGGTCTCTCCTTTCCCTCCGGGCTTCCAGTCCTCTCTCTCTTCTGGTTAGGGCTCAGGGCTTCCTATATCAATCTTGACTCTCCTTCCAAGGTCAGCTGTAAGCTATCAGGTGAATGGCTTATCTCTCTCTAGGGTCCCAAAATAAAAAATGACAGAGCTCTCTTCCAGTGTATCTTCTTGAGCAACTGTCCATTTATATTGGCCCACCAAGGGAATGGGAACTCAACCTGAGTCATACCTTACTGACGTGGTTGAATCAAAGTCCTAATCTTAACAGGTAATTTAATCGAGTGCCTCTCAACTGAATCCAATATAATTGAAAGTGTCACACCCAGAAGAAAAGATTAGTTTACAAACATAATCTTTCTCTTTTTGGGATTCATAAAATAACCTCAAACTGCCACACATGCTCTAGGTGAGAAACCCTCAATTTGTACAGTATACCTGGAGTGTGAGTCTAAAAGGCAAATTGGCTTCTTATAATAGATATTTCTACATTCAAGTTTGTTTCAATTGTCAGGACATGGCTGAGATAAGCAGGGGTTTAAATCAGGAGCCTGAGGGACTGTCCTTGCTCTTCCTCTGGATGAGACAGGAAGGGGTCTGAGGAAAGCAGAAGGGAGTTCAAAGTACAGCAGAAATCAAAGTGGGTAGATGGCAGGAGGGGCAGTGGAGAGTTGTGAGTCGAAGACCTTGGACTCCATGAGGCAGGACAGAGAGCAATCTTTCTTGTTTCTTCCTCTGATAGTCTCTCAGCAAAGAGACTTCCCATGTGAAGGTGCTTCCCCATCATCCATCTTTGGAAATGATGAGCTGAAGTATAGAATGAAGAAAAAGCTTTGGCTCTTCACTGAAGCTAAGCATCTTCTCTGAGAGGGCAGATCTCCGCCTGGCATTTAGGATTCATTAATTAATCAACTGGACAGATTCATGGTAGGCAAGCAGCTCTGTGCCACCAATTCCCTTGTGAATAGAATGTGGACAGAATTAAATATTTGTAAAAGGTGGGCAACAGATGGGCTCTTTAGAATAGACTCATTTATGATCATTAAAGAGAACCTTTTGAAACAGAGGACTTGGAATGTTGATGGCCTCTTCCCAGAAAGGAATTGTAAACCCCACACTATCCAGTGCCTGGATCCATAAGCTTTCCCAGAATCCCAAGCAACTTTCCAATAATTCCCACCACTCAGGTTCCTGGGTCTGCCACCATGGATCTTGCTTTCTTCCTTTCCCTGTCTCAGCTGCCATCAGGGAACTCATATCATTGAGGTCCCTTAGAGCGGAAGAGCAGTTTTTAGTTCTTGGGGAACAGATCCTGGGGAGTTATAGGTCCTTACCTTAGATGGAGAGATGCACAGCCTCCTCTGCTTAAGCCTGGCCCATTCCTGAATCTTCTTGCTTATCTAATGTCATTTTGAAGGTGAAGTACTATAGTGAAAATATTGGTATATGTTTCATTTGCAGAACTAATAACTTGCCCTTACGAAGGTTGACATGCATTAGGTACTGTGGGCCTAGGGCTGTCCCTAGCATCCTGGAGTCTGCCTGGAACAAGTAGGGGGTTGCTGGAGGCCTAACCCCTCTCTCTGCATGCCAGGGCCCTGAGGTCCAGGGTGTTTTTTTTTTTTTTAGGTACCAGGCGTCGGAGATTGAACATGGTACATTGCATGTGGGAAGCCGGCACTCAACCACTGAGCCACTTCAGCTCCCCTGAGTTGGGATTTTTTTTTTTTTTTTTAAGATTTATTTTATTTTATCTATCATTCTCCCCTTGTTTTTGTGCTTGCTGTCTTGCTTTCTGTGTCCATTCACTGTGTGTTCTCTGTGTCTGCTTGTCTTTTCTTCTCATCTTCTCTTTAGGAGGCACTGGGAACCAATCCTGGGACCTCCGATGTGGGAGAGAGGCACTTAATTGCTTGAGTCACCTCAGCTCCCTGGTTTGTTGTATCTCTCATTGTCTCTCCTCTTTGTCTCTTTTTGTTGTGCCAGCTCTCCGCGCAGGCCAGCTCTCTGTGTGGGTCAGCTCGCTTTCACCAGGAGGCCCTGGGAAACAAACCTGGGCCCTCCCATGTGGGAGGAGGGAGCTCAACTGCTTGAGCCACATTCTCTCCCCAGGGTTTTAGCATGCCTTCTAGAGGTTATGCAGCTGGTCCCCAACACAGCTGAACCTGACTCCACAGGTGTGGCTTCCCCATATTGCTTAGACACAGTGAACTGGTAGGTGGGTGAGGTGGGGGAAGGTTGATTTTCAAAGAAAAAGGGAGAGGCTCGACTTGGCTTCTTCTTCCACTCCTTGATAACATTAGAGCCTTGCAGGAGTCAGGCCCAAAGATGTTCCATCTGTCCTAGCTCTGAGGGCCCAGGCCATCCTTCACATTCTTATCCCAGGGCTCCCACTGCCAGGGTCTTTAGCAGCAAATGTCACAATTACACTCTCCCCATTCCTTCCCTCCCACATCCATGCATCCTCCCTCCCCAAAGGCCCCGGATCTCTCTTTCTCTCTCAGATGTTCCTCCAACAAACCCCTACAGCCTCCACTGAGGGGCTTTTCATATTCGAACTCAAAGTGTTGGTAAATTTCATGTGTGTCTATCCTCTCTTCCCAGCTTGCTTCAAGGGACATGCAAGCTGTACTTAAAAGGGAAATGAGATCATGGGTAGTGGTGGTGGTAGCACAGCATTGGGAAGGCAAATAACACCACTGAATTGTGTGGTTAAAAAGGGAAGTTTTAGGTTGTATATATGTTACTAGAATGAAATTAAAATTTAAAAAACCATAAGACTGTATAAACAAAAGAGTGAGCCCTAATCTAAAATATGGACTACAGTTAAAAGTACAATTAAAATAATATTCTTTTCAATTGTAACAAAGGTACCACAGCAATGCAAAGTGTTAAAGAGCAATGAGGTCTGACAAACAGTAAGTGCCATGAGCTTCGCAGGGCTCTGCCAATGTGCCTTGACCTCCTCCATGACACCTGCTTTTCCTTGGTACAAGTATTCAAGGGTCCACCTTGGAAGCTTGTGGGTCAGGCCTTGAGGCAAAAGATTCAAAGGAAAGCTCCCGAGGAACAGGTTTCTTGTAATCAGGCAGGCTTCTCCAAGGGACATGGGAGCTTCGGCTAATGTGGGTGAGCAGAAATGTGGAGCCAGAAACTAAGCCAAAGTTCAGAGGGTTCCCCAAATTCCTTCCTTTTTAGGGTCATAGACTCTTAACATAGGGAAAAGCTGAAGAGAGCAACATGGAATCTTCTATTCAATGTTCCACTTGCTCAGCATCTGCTTGCACACTGCTAGTGACAGAGATCTCACTACCTTAGAAGTCCACTTCATTTTGGATTTCTCCGTTATAAGCTGTAATTTCCTCCCTTGTGGCTTCTTATTGATTAATGGTCTAGTGTCTGGAGTAACACAGAAACGTTTAATTTCTTTGCTAGATGATTAGTCCTTAAATATTGAAAAGGAGAAACCAGGTTCTTTCCTGTCTGCCCCCACCCCTGAAGTTTCCTCTAGCTTCTGCATCTTTAGTTTCCGAGACACTCTCATTTGGACACCTTCCATTTTTTAAGAGAGAATCATATATATTCAAAGCATCGGCCTAGAAGTCAATCAAGTTGTCAAATCTGGGTTCTGCCAGCTATTTAACCTCAGAACCTCAGAGTCATCATGAAAAACGGGGATAAAATATTATAATGGGGGTATCATTCTTGTTTATAAAGCTCAAGCCAGCTTTCCCGACTGCTTCAGCTCATTTCCCCATCATCACTACCCCACTCCTATGGTGTCCAGAGTGAACCAGAAGAAAATCGAGAAAAACCTTGACGACATGGAATCTCTCTCAAGGAACAGTCGGCATAGTCTTTGAAGACAGCAATGGGTGCTGCTCTCTTGAGTAGAGGCTCCCACTCCAAATGCTCAAAGGATGCCCGTCACAGTGCGCTGTCCCTCCACTATTCCTAGGTAGAGACCCCCTGGTCTTGGACAACTCCTTCCTGTTCAGCTCCTCAGGCTCCCTGGCACAAGAGCTCAAATCTATGGAAAGCTAGCTCCCCTTCCCTCAAGGAGTAAGGTGGGTGGGGCCTACATGCTAAACCTACCTAGTGCAGTAAAGAAAGGGAAGAAAAACAAAATAGCTGAGTTCCTATATTAGCATAGTGTGAGCCATCATCACCACCCACAACTGCCTTAGAGGGTTATTATGGGGTTCAGCAGTGTGGTATCAGAAATGACCAGCACATGCCTGGCCATGGGGGATACTCCATGAGTGGTGCCATTTTCCTCACTAGCAGTAATTCTGACACTGGTAAAGTGCATGGTCCAGAGTGAAAAGCAAAACTTCAGAAATGGTTTGCCTGTGCAAAGCAACATGAAAATATTATTATATTATTTCCCTTAATTGGAGCATTCTTCTTCCATTAAAGAAAGAATGTTGAGGCTGCAAAATTATTGTTGGGACCTATGTCATATTGTCTTATGTGGATTTGCCACAAACTAAACTCCAGGATTATTTTTGCATATGAACCACAGACAGTTAGGTCTTTCCTGTTCTGTACTTTGGAGATAAATTAATAAAACTTGTGGTGTATAATTTCACATTTATCCTCCATATAATTTTTTTAAAAGATTTATTTTTTATTTACTTTATTTTTCTTTATTTATCCTCCTCCTCCAGATGGTTCTCTTGTCTGTCTGCTCATTGTTTGCTCGCCTTCTCCAGGAGGCACTGGGAACCAAACTGGGACCTCTCACATGAGAAGTGAGTGCCCAGTGGGCTGAGCCACATCTGCTAGCCGTGAGCTGTGGCATCTACTGGCTTGTGGCCTATGCTTGTTGCAGTGGGGGTAAAGTCTAGCTCTGTTGCGGTAGCCTCTAGCTCTGTTGTGGGGGGAGGTGGCATCTGCTTGACTTCTTTTAGGAGACACCAAGACCCAAACGTGGGACCTCCCATGTGGTAGGCAGGCGCCCAAGTGGTTGAGCCACATCCGCTTCCCTCCATATCATTTTGTTTTAGACCTCTCTGAACCTTAGCTTTCTTATCTGAAAAGCAAAGGATTTGGGCTTCATGATCTTCAAGGGTTTGTCCAGCTTTAACAGTCACATATTTTAAAAGTTTGTGTCCATCCTTAGAGTCTTGCAAGAATTTCAAAAATCTTTCACATGGAACTTTGCTCCATCTCCCCTGAAAATAAAGGCCTTCAGCCTTAACTGACAACCTTGCCAAGGAGAGGCTATCATTGACACTGACCGAGATGCATCAATCAACACACATGGACAAGGCCTGGCCAACTTCGGTCCACCACCTGTTTTTGTAAATAAAGTTTTAATGAAACACAGCCATGCCCGTTCGTTTAAGAATTGTCTGTGGCTGTGTTCACATTGTAATGACAGAGTAGAGTAGTTGCAGTAGAGACCATCTGGCCTGCAAAGCCTAAAATATTTATTATCTGGCTCTTTTCAGAAAAAAGTTTGCTGACATTTGCTCTAGGATGTGGTTGTTCAATTTACTCATTCAACTCATATTTCTTCTCTCTTTTTTGATGAATTTTTCATTACTGCCTGTCTCTAAAATGTGGTCTGTGTCAGTCTCTGAACTTGTAGCTTTTAGCTACAAACCAATCCCCGCCATGCCACTGAGGATATACTACATTAGAGGAGATGGGCCATTTCTAAAACCATTTGCTGGGCAGGTCTAGAATTTCAAGTTATGCTCTTATCAACTATAGATTGAAATATGAGGAAACATACTTAGAGTAAGCTGAGAGATTTAGGTAAGAAAAACCATCTCTGTGATACTGGTATCTACAAACTTCAGTAACCTAAGCCTTAAGAATGGCACAAGAGCAATCTGTATAGTTCAGCATGATTCTGTTCTGAGGTGGGTGGATAGATTAGATCTGTATTTTCCGAAATGTGGTATGAGATGTGTCCAACCACTAGTGGATAAGATAATTTTAGATCGTATGTGGGTCAGCATTTCTTATTTTAATATTTATCTCCTAAGTTTAATGTGTCTTAGAAACAAATATAACTAGCACATCTAAGCTCTAATTTTATGACTATTATTGCCTAGGACAGGGCTAAATAAAAGCACAGTTGATTTAAGGGAAAATATCAAACGCCCAGAATTACAGATATTATGCAGAAATGGCAAGAATCACCAAGGTATTGCTCAGATGACAGTGGCTGGGGAAACTGGATTCAGTGACAGAGCCCCTACCCCTCACCCCCACACCGTCTTTGCTCCTAAGACTTTTGTAACAGTTTCAGTATAATCTAGATCTTTAAAGTCCCTTTCTTTCACCTACCATCAATGTTTAGAGGCATTGTGACAGGGAAGATTTTGCCAGGCTAATGTGATTTTCAAGCATTTGTTGTGGAGGTCCCTGGCCTGACATGGGTAATGAAGAGGTCTTTTTGCTGGCAGCGGAGGTGGGTTCTCATCTCAGTGCGGGGTGTGATGCATGGCCACTGATGAAGATGGAATGGCCAGGCCTGCCATTATTAATGCCAGCGCCAGATCTGTGAGCATCTGCAAATGAAACAAAGTGATATGCCCTTCACTTAAGCCCATGAGGACAATGAAAGCAAGTTTGTGGCTTGGATGAGAGCCAGAATCAGGCTTGTTGTCAGAGTAAAGAAATTCATTAGAGAAGATTTCATATCAAGGGCTGAAGAGGCAAAGAAAAAAAGAAAAAAAAAAAAAACAGGTTGGGAGGGAGGGGTGAATGTTGATGGAGTGACAGCAAATTAAAACTTTGTCCCTTGTTACAGGATGCACTTAAGTCCCTGCTTTTCCAGGAAATTTATGATGCAGAGGCCTGAGAAGGCCTTGTAAATGGCTCTGGAGTCCTGTGATTGCCCAGCCCTTGGCCCAGGAAACATGTCCTTTCTAGAGACAGAGGACGGAGATATCATGATGTGTCATATGGTAGAAATCTGAACTGGAGATGAAGGTTCCAAAGTCCAGTGTCAGAGAGTAAAAATGATAGTTTGGGATCCTGATACTATTAAGGTATCTGATACAAAGTTTGCAAATTTAAAGGAGCAAGGCAGGTTGCTGAGTGGGCCAGGAGTAAGTGATAATAGGCATTGCTGGAGACCTCAGCAAGCTGGAAGGCTCAGTGCCCCATTTACAGGGGGTGGCTGCTGATCAGTATCAGCAAATTGCTTTGATGAGAGAATCCAGGCTCTTGTTCCTAGATTTTTTGAGGTTTCAAGAGAAGCTAGACATGGAGATTTAAAAATAAATATAAAATCTCCCAATTTAAAAACATTAACGTAAATCTTTTAATATTAAAAAAAGAATTTTTTTTTTCAAAAGGAAAGGGAAGGAAAACACCAGGCTCATCAAATGAAATGTGTCCAGGAACTCATTATAGTCTCTCAGATAACCACATCCTAATCTCCATGACTTGTGAATGAAGAATTAAGGTTGCAGATGGAATTAAGGTTGCTGACCTTGAGGTTGGAAGATTATCCTGGATTTCATGCCGGGCCCAATATAATCACAATGGTCCTTAAAAGTAGATGAGGGGGAGAACAGCATATCTGAAGGACACAGAGAGTCAGAGAAGAGTGAGCTCATGTGAGACACTGTCCATGGATTCCCCATGGGTTGAGATTTAAAAGATGGCTCTTGTTTTTCCTGGAAGACTTCTTCTCTAGTGTATACCACAGAATCAAATAGCTGGGTTGAGGATAATGGTGATAAGAGCATGCATATGAGGCCTACCCCGACCAAGATGGTGGAGTGAAACACTCCAGGCCTCTGTCCCCCAACAGAAGTTTGAACGAGCAAGAACTTGTAGAAACATATCAAGGCTACAGAAAATAGTTAAAGAATTGCAGTACCAGGGCAAGCACTGAATCAAGGGAAGGCAGCTTAAAAGGATCTCCTGGCACCCTTGCTGGCCCTACCCCTATCCTTTCACTGCTCAGTACAGAGCCAGCCCATGCCCTCAGTGCGGGTCCCTGGTCCCATTTCCAGAGGGAGCAGAGTAACTATTGTACACATATTGGGAACATGTATGCCTGTACCAGTCTTCCTAGTGGTAGCCTAAAGGACTGAACCAAGACACTCTTGCAGGCTTGCCATCCTAGAACTTGCCCTAGGTATAAAAGCAGATCACAGAGCTGCCTGAAGCCAAGGTTTGCTGGCTGTGGGATATACAGTGCCTGGGGCCATGAGGAAACAGTCTTTCCTAGGGAAGAGGGGACATTCATATTTGAATAAACATGAAAATTCCTAGGGCCATGCATACATGCCCAGGACAAGATGCATGTGCAGAAAGGACTGAAGAGGACCCTATATTTTTCCCTTAAGCTATTCTCTGAACTCACTGTATGGCTAAGCTCTGAAGGAGAACACTCACACAGGCCAATCTGCAAAGACTGGGAAGGCCTTTTCTTCTTTTTTCTTTTCTTTCCTTTTTTCTCCCTCCCTCCCTCCCTCCCTCCCTCCTTTCCTTCCATCTTTCCTTTCTTTCTCAGTTATTTTCTGGCATTCAAGGAAATTACTCTCATAACACTATGAGACAAGCTTAAGGATCACCCAGGATCTAAATTTCAGAGGTAAAACATTAAAATATGAGAATATCCAGGTTTCAACAAAAGATTTAGAAACATTCAAAAATAAAAATAAAAATAAAAATAGAAATCAGTGGCCCAGGCAAAAGAGGAGAAGATTAAAGCATTAAACACCATCAGCAAGGAGGACCAGATCTGGAACATAACAAAGGCTTAAAAAAAAAAAAAGAGATCCTAAGTATGCTCAAAGAACTAAAGGAAAACATGGATAAAGAACTAAAGGACTTTAGGAAAACAATAGGTGAGCACAAAGAGAATACCAATAAAGAGATAGAAATTATGAAAAGGAACAAAACAGAGCAAGGCCACAGTAACAGCAATTAAAAAAAAAAATCCCTGGAGGAGTTCAATAGCAGTTTGTAGCTGGCAGAAGAATGAAGCAGTGAACTTGAAGATAAGACAATTGAAATCATACAGTCTGAGGAGGAGAAACTAAAAAAAAAAAAAAAGAATAAGAAAAGTGAACAGAGCCTGAGGAACCTGTGGGATACTAGCAAGCATACTAGCATACACATTGTGGGAGTCCCAGAAGGGGAAGAAAGAGAGCAAGGAGCAGGGAAAATATTCAAAGAAATAATGGCTGAAAAGTCCCAAATTTAATAAAAGATGTGACTATATATATATATATATATATATATATATATACAAACTCCAAATAGATTTAACTCAAATAGGCCCACACTGTAACATGCTAAAATCAAACTGTTGAATGCTTTAGGAGAATTCTGAAAGCCAAAATAGGGAAGCAAACTTGAGGCAAGAAGGCAGTTGGGTGACAAATTTAAAATGCTGGAAGGGAAAAATTACTAACCAAGAATTCTATATCCAGCAAAACTGTCTCTCAAAAATGAGGGAAAAACTAAAAGACATTCCCAGATAAATAAAAGAGTTCTTCACCACTAGACCAGGCCTATAAGGAATGCTAAAGGGAGTTTTACATGTTGAAAGGAAAGGACATTAGACAATAGATTGAATTCATGTGAAGAAATAAAGGTCTCCAATAAGCATAGCAACATGGCTAAATATACATGCCAGTAATACTGTATTTTTTGTTTCTAACTCCACTTTTTATATCCTACAGGATCTAAAAGGCAAATACATAAAATGTAATGAATATTCAATGGTTTGGGTCCTCATAATATATAAATATATAATTTGTGATAAGAACTACATAAAGATGGGGGGACTGAGGAGTTTATGAGCATAGTTGTGTATGCTATTGAAATTAAGTTGGTATCAAGCCAAATGAGATTGTTATAGATTTAGGATATTACACTTAAGCCTCAAGGTAACCACAAAGTAAATATCAGAGAATATACAAATTCATGGAGACAGAAAGTAAAGTACAGGTTACCAGGGGCAGGGATGGGTGGGCAGGGGGAATGGATAGTTAATGCATAATGAGTGTAGGATTTCTGATTGAGCGTGAAGGGAAAGTTCTAATAGT
The DNA here is from genome assembly GCA_026826555.1 of Tolypeutes matacus. Classification (NCBI taxonomy): domain Eukaryota; kingdom Metazoa; phylum Chordata; class Mammalia; order Cingulata; family Chlamyphoridae; genus Tolypeutes; species Tolypeutes matacus. Next base: position 2,478,264 of record JAKSZT010053784.1, on the reverse strand, counting down.
GGGTGGTGATGAGGGTACCACAACATTGTGAATGTGCTTAATCCTATAGAATGGTATGCTTGGGAGGGGTTGGGATTGGAAAGTTTATGTTGTCTATATGTTTCCACAATTTAAAAAAAACGAGCAACTGAAGAGACAATGACAATTAAATGCAACAGTTCTAGACTAGGTCTAATAATGGAGGAGAAAAGGCTTAAAGGACATTATTGGGACATATGAAAGCACTGGAATTGGACTGTAAGGTTTATACCAATGTTAAATTTCTTGATCTTGATAACTCCACTTAAGGTGGTTACATAAGTGAATATACTTGTTCTAAGTAAATGTACATGCTATATTAAATGTTCAAGGAGCACAACCTACTCTCAAATGTCTAGAAAGATAAATGATAGATAGATAGATAGATAGATAGATAGATAGATAGATAGATACATACATACATACATACATACATACATACATACAGACTATCACCCCCCCACCCCAGGACTGCTAGGAAATGTGTGTGGAAAGTGCTGAAACTGTTTCTGTCAAATGTACAGAAGCCATCCCAAGATGAGTGGGGGGGTAAAACCCTGGATGCCATGGAAGCTTCACTGATTGTGGAGAAAAGCCTGAACCAGGCCGTTTTGGATCTGCATGCCCTGGGATCTGGCAACACAGACCCCCATCGCTGTGAGTTCTTGGAGAACCATTTCCTAGATGAGGAAGTAAAACTAATCAAGAAGATGGGCTACCACCTGACCAACCGCTACAGACTGGCCTGCAGGCTGGGCTGGGCAAGTATATCTTCGAAAGGCTCACCCTCAAGCATAACTAGGAGGCTCTGGAGCCCAGAGGCCATTGGAAGTGGGGTGGAGGAAACCCCTCTGTATTTCCCTGGCATCCAGGCTTCTGCCTGTGCTCCTCCCTGCAGCCAGGGAGGCATCTTTTTAACCACTACCTTGTAGACCTCTCACAAGCCTCGAACCAAGTGTAAACAATAAAGCTTTTTGCAGCAAAAAAACAAAAAGCATCCATAGATGGATGGACAGATGGATGAACTGATAGATAGGTGGATAGATAGATAGACTGATACAATTGTGGCAAAAATTAAAATTGGTGAATCTGGGTGTCTGGTGAGGTAGGGGTATGGTCTGTATGGAGTTTGTATCATTTTTGCACCTGTCCTGGAAGTTTGAAATTATGTCAAAATAAAAAGTTTAAAGAAAAAAAAGCATGTATGTGTACATGCACAACACTGAGCATATTGTATGTGATACTCTAAATGTTTACGTTTCTCCATTTTCTTTAAAATTTAGATTAAAAATGGCTGCCATAAAAAAAAAATAGTGGATGAGGGGGCAGAAGAACCAGTATCAGAGAGATGCATGGTGAGAAAAACTCAGCCTGACATTGCTCGTTTTCAAGATGGAGGAAGGGACCACAAGCCAAGGAATATGGGTGGCCTCTAGAAGCTGGAAAGGGCAAGGAAGCAGATTCTCTCCAGACCCTCCAGAAAGAAGCACAGCACTGCTGATATCTTGAATTTAGCCCAGTGAGACCCATTCAGACCTAACTACAGAACTGTAAGAAAATAATTTTGGGTTGTTTTAAGCCACTAAGTTTGTGGTGATTTGTTACAGCAGCAATAGGAAACTGATACAGTCTCTATTTTCAAACTCCAATCTAGAGATTGAGGGGAGCTATCAGTGTAGTGAAAATGGATAAATACCATAAAAGTCGATTTGCTTTTAACAATAATGAGGAAGAGATAGAGAGAACGGATGCTAGGCTTAGCTGCTTGAATTCCTTAGTGACCATTTTGACAAAATACTTACCCAGATCAGCAGATGCATCTGGTCTTTTAATTCTGAAACACCCAGCCCTGTCCTGGGGGCAGTTTTTAGATGAATGACCCAGAGGATTTCTAGGTCAGTGGTACTTAGGCTACAGTGGCAAAGATCCATAGTGCTCACTATTATCTGTGGGCTCTGCTGTATTTCTCAGCCTCCCTAGCAGTTGGGTTGTGGCCACATGGCCAATAGGATGTTGGCAGAAGTGACTGAGGCTCCTTGCAGCCTTGGCCATTCAGGAATTCCATGTGATCTCTAGCTCTTTTCTCTTTCCCTACCGTGGTGACCCTGGAGGCCTTGTGTTCCAGATGGTTTAGCTACATAATGGAGGAGGGCTTCCTACTTGTTTTGTGAACAAGAAAAAAAATTTTGTTTTGTTAAACCATTACAATTTTAGGATTGTTTGTGGTGACAGCAGCACTATTTACTCATCATTTACTGAGTCCAAAAATGAACAAAACAAGATGGGAGAGTGAAAGTGGAAAGACAAGTAAGTTGGAAACCCTGGAGAGAAGAAGTATGTGATGGATCAGAGTAAGACCATGTTTTTCCTAGAATGATCTGTAAACCCCTAGAGGGAATTGATGGTAAACAGAAGAACACCTTTAAACTTTTAATAGTTATGCGTTTATTTAACTGTGTATTAGAAAAAAATTATCCAGCATGTACATCCATCTTGTAATGTCAGAAATATTTTACTTCAAAGGAGACAAAGAAAAATATTAAATAACAAGTATATGAGTATTACACAGGTATGGAATAAAATGTGAAGGTGGCATTTGAATAACTGAAATTTGGGAGCCATGAAAATAGGCCACAGGAAAAGAAGGGAGGCTTTGCGTATATCTCTGAAAAGAAGAACAGACAACTGCCAGGGCTTTTTGCTATGGGTAAGTCACAAATATGGTTCTAAAATTCTAGAATATAAGGTGGACTGAAAATCACTAGCTTCTTATTGCCTTTATAATGATGTCCAGCTTCCTTGACCTGACATTCAAGACTTTCTAGATGACTAGAATCTAACAAAAATTTAACTTGCCCGTTTAACTTCTCTTGAGCTCTGTACATGACTCCACCACTTAATTCCACCCAACTTTTAAGACACAGCTCAAATCCCATTTCCTCCATGAAGCTTTACTTTATTGCTCCTGAATAAAAATGGTCTCAACCTCTTTAAAAGTTGTAGAGCACCCATTCCTGGTACCACCCAGACATACAATCTTGCAGCAGTTATTTATGTAAGCATCTTGACTTTCCATTTAAATTGTAAGTTCCTTGAGAAGAATATATCTTAATTTAGCATATTTCTGTTTCTTTCATACTTTCTAATAATTTTCAGTAACATACACACCCAGAATATTTCTTGATTAACTTTTTCTTGTTAAACATCTTCTTTTCATGCTTTGGAGATTTTAAAAGCACAAGCCAAGAACTGCTGGATACAACAGAATCAAACTGTTCTATGACATGAGGGCTACTTAATGAGCTTTCTGAGTGAAGATACTTCTGGGTTGTAATGAAGATGGTTATTGGGAGTGTCATGAGGTTTGCTATTACCTAGTTTATTAAAACGGTCATGTGGATAAAATGTTTTCAGGCAGGATGTATTAAAGTAACACTAGCTGCTAAAACAAATTGAGGAAATTAAATAATAGAATTTTATTTCCAACTTACGTAATAAAGCAAGTATTCATGATTGGTGGTCAGGTTTCCTCAATGTGATGATCCAGGGACCGAGGTTTCTTTCATCTCATGGTTCAGCCATTCTCTAAGACCTTATCATCATCTTTATCCAGCTGGCAAAAGGCAAAAAAATGTGAAGGAAGTCCCCCCACTTCTATAAAGCCCTAGTCAGGAAATGACATCCAGGATTCTAACTCATCACATAGCCACATCTAGGGGAATGTAATTCCTAAATGCTTTCATCATGATTCTTTCTTATGCATTGGAAAGTATGCATTCTTGGTGGATGGCTAACTTTTTCTGCCACACCTCGAGACCAGCCCACAAGCTGTGTATCAAGTTTAGCCTCCACTCAATTTGACGCACAAGGAAATGCAGAGGAGTTTGGGAAATAATTGAAACAACAGAGGAAAATATAGCAGAATAAGATGACCTTGATAATAAATGAAACATACACAAAGCCCTTCTGGGTCCTTAAATTACTCTCTTTATCTTTTTAGGAGACTGAAGAAAGTCCTAGCACAGGTACCAGAGCCAAGTTATATTGATTTCTGGAATGGGGAAGCATGGATGGAGTGTGATTCTAGTAGTCTGTGTGTTTCTAAAAAAGAGTCCTTTTGGGGTTCTGGCTGAGTGGAGGAGTAAAGTTGTGAGGCACTTCCCTTTGGACTGCTGGCCAGGTTACGCTGTCTCTCTGCAGTTGTAACTACTGGATAGGTAAAACCTCATATTTTTCCATTGTGTTTTCTCCTGTTCTCTTATCTAAACCTAATCATAATTTGGTGAAATAGGGAATATTATCATTTAACAGACTAGAAAGTGAGGCATGGAAATGACACAAGACCCACAAATGTCTGGGTCAGGACTCAAACCTAAATCTCCTGAATCTCCTAAATGAAGACCCATTCCATTCCAATACAATCTCCCCTCCAGGAAATGGCTGGTTCCAGGTAAAAATGAGTAATAAATCAATTTTGTTCATATATCTCCCAAGTTTTCTTTTCTTTGCCCTCTTAGATATAAGTTCCCCAATTTCAGTCAAACCCTGTTCTCATCTCCTTAGTTGTACTAATCTAGTATCATCTCTCCTAGAGGCATAGACATTTTGTTTTCTAAGCTAAATCTATGGAGTTGTGGCTCTGTTAGTGGGCATCCTGTGGGAGGATTTGGTGAACAAGAAGACCCATTCCAGTACCTATGAAATCACGATGATTCAATTATCACATGCTCCATAGAGCCACTTTTGGCTTCAGCCAGCATTGTTGTAACCATCATTTCTTGCCAAAACATAAATTCCATGAGACAAATCTTACAACTTCAAAGGATTTTAGAAATCATCTCATCTAGCTATTTATGTTTGGGTAATAAGTATGAGTCCTTGAAAAGACAATGAGCCCTTGAAAAGACATTCAACCCTACTAGTGATCAGAGCAATGCAATTAAAACAAGGAGACAAAGTTTTTCCCTGCCAGATTGAAAAAAACTAAAACATATCCTTATTAATAGGAATTTGGAAAAATTGGCTGTCTCATACACTGTTGTGTGAGTATAAATTCATATCAACCTGTTGGGGGACACTTTGGCACATTTAAAAGCAAAAATTTAAATATACTTTGACAGGGGAGGCAAGATGGCATCGGTTTAGGAGGGTACTCACTGACTGGCTCTCTGGGGACGGCCAACTGTGGACGGTCCTGCCCGAGGGTGCTGTGGGCGTATGGAGCAAGAAGCTTGGGTCATCTAGCAGCGGGCAGATCGACGGCATGGAGTGATCGGTGGAGATTGGTGAGTTTTGAGCCTGCCTGTGGTGGGTAACACAGACAGCTGAGCCCCACATGCAGGGAAAATGGCTGGTTTGAGCCACGAATCCTGCACCCACGGCTCCAGCTCCGGTGTGGGGGAGCATACTCTGGGGGAGGAAGGACTCTGACAGAGGGTGGAGAGGGGTTTAACTTCTGTGGATTTGGCTGCCTGGACCCCCTCATAGCTTTGGGGAGCAGATAAGCTGGCTTGAAACAGCGCCAGGCTGAGGGGAGAGGCGAATCTGCTGAGGAAACCCGATTTACCCAGAAGCCCGCTGACACTGAGGCTTGGCCCTGAGGGGGTGGAGTCAGCCAATTTTATCACTCTGCACTGACAAGCATCAGAGCTTCAGCTCCCCTGGCGAGGCCAGGAAGTGGGAAGGGCTTGATTAGTTTCCACGAGCCTATTTAGGGTCCCCTCGGTGAAGGGGGTGATCTAGCAGAGGACTTCTTTTGGGTCCCTTATATCATCAAAAAAAAAAAAAAAAAAAAGAAGACAGTCATTTTAAACCATGAATTCCTGTTCTTAATTTAGTTTAATACAGAAAATATGCCTCAAAACCTGCAGATAGAACCCTGAAGGGAAATTGATAAATGCAAGCAGGCTGAGAGGATCCGCAGAAGGAACACTTCCTCCTTGGCTTTGTTTGACTGCTTGCTGGTGTGGTTGTTTGGTTTTTCTCTGTTTATTTGTTATCTCTTGCTTTTCTTTCCTCTTTCCTTCCCCTTTTCTGCTTTCCTTCTTTTTTTTTTTGATTAGGTGCTGCTAGTTTACCTCTTCTTTGCTGTGCTTCTTCTTCAGTGATTTCCCATTCTCTGTCTATACTGATATTGTATCCCAAGCCATCAATTATCCTTCCTTCATCTATCTGCCTTCTGCTTTCTGTTGTGGTTCTTAGACACCATGCTTTTTCATTAGCCCACAACTTAACGGTGTCAATTTCTATTCTATCTATTTTGTTTTCTTCTTTTTTAAAAATTAATATTAGCTTTTTCCTTTTAGCCCTTTCTTTACTCTTTCTCTCCCTCCTCATCATTCTAGCCTTCTAAATCATTATATATCTATTCCTCTATTTGGTTTCCCAGTCCATTGTAAGTACTCCACTTTCTTTCCTATTACTCTACACTGCCTACACAAGTTAAATATTCATTTCACTAAGTCCTATTTGGCCCCTTTTCTAACTTTTATCAATATTACTATTATCCTTCTTCCTTTCTCACATCTTTCAATTCCTCTGGCACTAATTTTTTGCCTTCAAGGTAACATAGAAAGAAGCAAGGAAACAAAATAAGAAAAAGTGTCAAAGAGAAAACTTAACACACACACAGAACCACCAGCTAAATAAAACATTACAGCACAGAGAGAAGCTAATCGACTGGATAAACCCAGCAAGATAAAATGATGACTAGAGGGCAACAAAAGATTACAAACCACACTGAGAAACAGGAAGACATGGACCACTCCAATGAACAAACTGAAAACCAGGAATATATGCAGAACATCAAACAACTAATCAAAGATTCCCAAACAAATATCATGAACCAACTTAACGAAGTGAAGGAAGAGATTAAGGATATAAAGACACTGGGAGAACATACTGAAGAAATTGTAAACATACACAGAAAGATAATGGATATGATGGTGATCAATTGCACAATCCAAGAAATAAAAAAGACGCTGGATTCACATAACAGCAGATTTGAACAGGCAGAAGAAAGAATTAGTGATGTGGAAGACAATACAGCTGAAATCAAACAGATAGTAGAACAGATAGACAAAAAAAATAGAAAAAATCCAGCAGGGACTTGGGGATTTAACTGACAACACAAAATGCACAAACATATGCATTATGGGCATCCCAGAAGGAGAAGAGAAGGGAAAGGGAACAGAAGGAGTGCTGAAGGAAATAATGGCTGAAAACTTCCCAACCCTATTGAGAGAGATGGATGTGCAGATCCAGGAAGCAAAGCGCACCCCAAACAGTATAAATCCCAACAGGCCAACTCCAAGACATATGCTTGTCAAAATGTCCAATGCTCAAGACAAAGAGAAAATTCTCAAGGCAGCAAGAGAAAAGAGAACCATCGCATACAAGGGAAGCACAGTAAGAGTAAGTGCTGATTTCTCATCTGAAACCACGGAGGAAAGAAGACAGTGGTATGACATAAAAGAAAAAAACTTCCAGCCACAAATTCTATATCCAGCAAAACTGGCATTCAAAAATGATGGAGAGTTCAAAATATTCAAAGATAAACAGAAACTAAGAGAGTATGTCAATAAGAAACCGGCACTTCAAGAAATACTAAAGGAAGTTCTACAAGTTGAAAGGAAAAATCGAGGGAGAGAGACTTGGAGGAGAGTTTAAAAACAACTAAAACGACAAAAACAGAAACAAAACAACATATATATATATATTTTTTAAGATTTTTATTTATTTATTCATTTATCCCCCCCTTGCTGTTTGCGCTCGCTGGGCCAGCCAACCACGCCACGCGGGCGGGCCTGCCCCCACCAGGAGGCCCCGGGAACCGAACCCGGGGCCTCCCACATGGTAAATGGGAGCCCCACTGATTGAGCCACAGCCGCTTCCCAACAAAACAACATATGACATTCATTAATCCAAAGAAAATATGGCTGAAGTAAGAAATTCGTTGTGAGTAATAACACTGAATGTTAATGGATTAAATTCACCACTCAAGAGACACAGATTGGCAGAATGGATAAAGAAATATGATCCATCTATATGCTGTCTACAAGAAACCCACCTTTGACCAGGGATTCAAGGAGGCTGAAAGTAAATGGCTGGAAAACAATTTTACAAGCTAACAATAGCCAAAAAAAAAAAAAAAAGGGCAGGAGTAGCTATTCTAATATCAGACAAAATAGACTTTAAATGTAAAACTATTGTAAGAGACAAAGATGGACACTATATATTAGTAAAAGGGGTAAACTCTCAAGAAGAGAGAACAATCATAAACATTTACGCACCTAATTGGGGTACCTCAAAATATGTGAGGCAAACTCTGGAAAAGTTAAGCGGAGAAATAAATGCCTCTACAATTATAGCGGGAGACTTCAATACACCATTATTATCATTAGACAGAACATCTAGACAGAGAATCAACAAAGAAACAAAGACTCTCAACAATACATTAGAGGACCTGGACTTAATAGACATATACAGAACACTACACCCAAATACAGCAGGATTTACATTCTTCTTGAGTGTACATGGATCATACTCCAAGACAGACCACTTGCTAGGCCACAGAAAAACTCTCAATTAATTCAGAAAGATTGAGATTATACAAAGTAATTTCTCTGATCACAATGGAATGAAATTGGAAATCACTAAGGGCCAGAGAAACAGGTTAGGCACAGGGATACAGAAGTTAAACAACACACTCTTAGACAAACAGTGGGTCAAGGAGGAAATCTCAAAAGAAATCAGTAACTACCTTGAAACTAATGAAAATGACAGCACAACATATCAAAACCTATGGGATGCAGTGAAAGCAGTCCTGAGAGGAAAGTTCATAGCCATAAATACATATATTAAAAAAGAAGAAAGAGCTAAAATTGAAGATCTAACTGCACACTTGGAGGAATTGGAAAAACAACAACAAACTAAACCTAAAGGAAGTAGAAAGAAGGAAATAACAAAGATTAGAGCAGAACTAAATGAAATAGAGAATAAGAAAGCACTAAAAAAAATAAACAAAACCAAAAGCTGGTTCTTTGAGAATATCAATAAATTTGACAAACCCTTAGCCAGACTAACAAAGAAAGAGAAAACAGATGCAAATACACAAAACAAGGAATGAGCAAGGGGATATCACTACTGACCCCACAGGAAAAAAGAGTATGATAAGAGGATACTTTGAAAAATTATATGCCAACAAGAATGATAATTTAGAGGAAATGGACAAGTTTCTAGAAACCCACAAACAGCCGACATTGATGAAAGAAGAAATTGATGAACTCAACAGTCCAATTACAGGTAAAGAGATTGACTCAGTCATCAAAAACCTCCCAACTAAGAAGAGTCCAGGACCAGATGGCTTCACAGCTGAATTCTACCAAACATTCCGGAAAGAGCTAATACCACTTCTATTGAAGCTCTTCCAAAAAATAGAAGTAGAAGGAATATTGCCTAACTCATTCTACGATGCCAACATTACCCTAATACCAAAACCAAACAAAGATACCACTAGAAAGGAAAATTACAGACCAATTTCTCTAATGAACTTAGATGCTAAAATCCTCAACAAAATACTTGCTAATCGCATTCAACAACATATCAAAAGGATTATACACCAGGACCAAGTGGGTTTCATTCCAGGTATGCAAGGATGGTTCAATATAAGGAAATCAATCAATGTAATACACCACATAAACAAACTGAAAGAAAAAAATCACATGATCATCTCTATAGATGCAGAAAAAGCATTCAACAAAATACAGCACTCTTTCCTGATAAAAACACTGCAAAACATAGGAATAGAAGGAAACTTTCTGAATATGATAAAGGGTATATATGAAAAACCCAAAGCTAACATCATCTTCAATGGTGAAATCCTAAAAGCCTTCCCTCTGAGATCGGGAACAAGACAAGGATGCCCACTATCACCACTCCTATTTAACATTGTCTTAGAAGTACTTTCTCAAGCACTGAGGCAAGAAAAGGATATAAAAGGCATCCAGATTGGAAAAGAAGAAGTAAAACTTTCATTATTTGCAGATGACATGATCCTATACATAGAAAGCCCAGAGAACTCTACAACAAAGCTTCTAGAACTTATAAAGCAGATCAGTAATGTTGCAGGCTATAGGATCAATGCTCAAAAATCAGTAGCATTTCTGTACAACAATAATGAGCAATTGGAGGAGGAAATCAAGAAAAAAATGCCATTTACAATAGTAACTAAAAGAATCAAATACCTAGGAATAAATTTAACTAAAGATGTAAAGGACTTATATACAGAACACTACCCAACACTGTTAAAGGAAATCAAAGAAGACTTAAATAAATGGAAAAATATTCCCTGTTCATGGATAGGAAGACTAAACATCATCAAGATGTCTATCCTACCCAAACTAATCTACAGATTTAATGCAATCCCAATAAAAATCAACACTATATTTTTAAGGGAACTGGAAAAACTAACCACAAAATATATTTGGAAAGGTAAGAGGCCCCGAATTGCCAAAGACATATTGAAAAAGAAAAATGAAGTTGGAGGTATCATATTACCAGACTTTAAAACATACTACAAAGCTACAGTGATCAAAACTGCATGGTATTGGCACAAGGATAGACCTACTGAACAATGGAATCGAATTGAGAGTTCTGATATAGATCCTCGCATATGCAATCATCTAATATTCGACAAGGCTACCAAGACCACTCAATTGGGAGAGAATGGCCTCTTTAACAAGTGGTGCTTGGACAACTGGGTATCCACATCCAAAAGAATGAGAGAGGAATACCATCTCACACCTTATACAAAAATCAACTCAAGATGGATCAAAGATCTAAATATAAGAGCCAAAACCATAAAGACCTTGGAAGATAATGTAGGAATGCATCTACTGGACCTTGTAATAGGAAATGATTTCATGAAATTCACAGCCAAAGCACGAGCAGCAAGAGAAAAAATAGATAAATGGGATCTCATCAAAATTAAAAACTTCTGCACCTCAAAGGACATTATTAAGAAAATAAAAAGGCAGCCTACCCAATGGGAGAAAATATTTGGCAACCATATATCTAATAAGAGCCTAATATCCTGCATATATAAAGAAATCCTACACCTTGAAAATAAAAAGACAAACAACCCATTTTAAAAATGGGCAAGTGAACTGAAAAGACACTTCTCCAAGGAAGAGATACAAATGGCTAAAAAGCACATGAAAAAATGCTCAACATCACTTGCTATCAGGGAAATGCAAATCAAAACCACAATGAGATACCATCTTATACCCATCAGAATGGCAGCTATTAAAAAAACAGCAGAGTCTAAGTGTTGGAGAGGATTTGGAGGAATAGGAACCCTTATCCACTGCTGGTGGGATTGTGGAATTGTCCAGCCACTGCGGAGGACAGTTTGGCAGTTCCTCAGAAAACTAACAATAGGTCTTCTGTATGATCCAGCAATTCCACTGCTGGGTATATACCCAGAAGAACTGAAAGCAAAGACACGAACAGATATATGCACACCAATGTTCATAGTGGCATTGTTCCCCATTGCCAAAAGTTGGAGTCAGCCCCAATGCTCATCAACAGATGAATGGATAAGCAAAATGTGGTACATACATACAATGGAATATTACTCAGCTGTAATAAGGAATAAAGCACTAACACACGGAATAATGTGGATGAATCTTGAAGACCTTATGTTGAATGAAGCAAGCCAGGTATTGAAGGATGAACAGTATATGACCTCACTGATTTGAACTGAGGAAAGTGAGCAGTCTCTGAGAACCATTGTCTGAAAGATAGGTTAACAAGGGAGAGAAAGAGAAGAGTAGGCTTTGAGCCATCACCCATATGGACATAATCTATGGTAAAGTGATAGAGTGTAGTTGCATATTGAAGGATTGGACAGATGGGTAGTGATATTACTGGGTTTGACAGGTGGGTAGATTAGGAAGGGCAGGTTGGAATACCCAGGGCATGTAACTATGAATCTTGTCATTCCATGAGTCAAGATAAGGGAGTGTCATATGCCCCAGGGGGGTGGGGAGGAAGGAACAATTAAGGTCAAATGGGGTATTTAGTGGTCATGGAAAAGGTTTTTCATTACCTTACAGTAATGGACACAGGACATGGTAAATATCATCAAAAATTATTAAACTGTACCGTCTAAAATGTAAACTATACTGTAAATCATTGACAATGTTTAGTTGCTATATTTTACTATCTGTATAACAGTTATAACAATGCTAACATCCATTAAAAAAAAGTTTTTAATATGGGGTGGGGAAGCAGGAGGGAGGTTCGGTATGTATGTGGGAGTCTCTAGTATTCCGTGTGTGACCTTGCTGTGACCTAAAACTTCTTTGAAAATTAAATGAAAATTTGGGAGACAGAGGGGAAGATGAGAGGGGGAAGGTGTTACGGTACACTGGACATCCGATAATACAGTGATAAAAGGAAAAAAGAATATTTTTTAAAAAAAGGAATATTTTTCCCATTTTTTTGAATGTCCCAATCTGCTAATTATATTTTATTTTTAGTTTAGTTTTTTTCTTCTTCTGAGTTTCCTTGTACTTATCTCTTGCATTTAAGCTTATCATTATTATTTCTTTTTCTTATTAATTGTATTTGGTTATTATATGGGCTTCGTGTTCAAGGAAGGTTTAGATCACAGAAGGGTTACAATGGGGGCTGCAGAGGACCATTGGTGGGGGGTGTCTGGGATGGGGGATTCATGGGAGTAAGTTCATCTGAATATACATGAAAGATATATAAAATTGTTCAAATGATCAAGGGACGGGGCATGGTCACGGTGCATAGACAATCACTCAATAAATGAGGGAATCTGAATTCCCAGCCTGTAGAGCTCTGCCACATTCTCCAAAGGAGCAGCAACAGTCCCTGAGTGCAGGGGCAGTGTCTGGCAAAAGAGAATGGCCCACTGATGGGTTCTTGTTATTGAGGACTAGCCTTACCAGTCTTTGCTCTTGTAATTGAAACTTAGCCTACTGTTATGGAGTGCCTAAGGGTTACCACCTGAGAGCCTCCTTGTTGCTCAAATGTGGCCTCTCTCTAAGCCAAACTCAGCATATGAATGCATTACTTTCCCCCCAATGTGGGACATGACTCCCGGGGATGAGCCTCCCTGGCAACGAGGGATTAATACCAAGTGCCAACTGGCAACACAATTGGAAAAAGACCTTGAATAAAGGGGGGAAAAAGTAAAGAGAAATGAGTTCATGTGGCTAAGAGACTTCAAAGAGAGTCGAGAGGTCATCCCAGAGGTAACACTTACGCACACCTCAGTAGGATCTCATAGAACACCAAAGTGGATATTGCCCCACACAGAGGAGCTTCTGAGGGCTCTGGAGACACCCAGGTCCTATATAAGGGGGGATAGCCTCAGAGACTGATGCCTTATTAATGGGCTCTACTTTGGAATCTGTGCTCCTGAGAGTGACAGAGTTGGACTCAAATAAGTCCTCCCTGCACATGGTCCAACAGTCCCTTCTATTCAAACCTATATGTGATGCTGGAGTTTTTAGATGTACTTCCAGAGACTGGAGCCTCTGGCCTACCTATGTGCCAGCTGTGCCTGGAATCTCAGTGGAGCTGCAACTCCTACCCTACAGCTCAATGGACTCATCCAAGTCACCTGGCGAGGAGACAACGATGGGCAATGGCCATCCCAGGGAATGGAGAGGGCCTGCATCTGCAGGCAGGATCATCCCACCCACCATATCCATGGGATATAAGCCCTCTCTCACTTGGAGGTGGAGTGGACATCACCATCCCAGTCCCCTCAGGATTGGGGAAAGAACTATGGACTAGAGTGGACTTAATGGTATTCTGTTGCAGACATATTGTGATTCAAGCAATGGAAGAAATTATAACAGTGAGGTGGAGCTGGTGGCCACTGGACGCTCTTGGGGCAGGGAGGGGAAGGACAGTTGAAATACAGGGGCTTTTTTGGGACTTGGGGGTTGTCCTGAGTGGCGTTTTGGTGACAGATGTAGGCCATTTTACATCAGCATCTACCATGCAGAACTGTGTGGGAGAGAGTGTGGTCTACGATGTGAGCTGTGGTCTATGCTTGGTGGCAAGGCCCCAGGATGTGTATATCCATTGAGGATGATGTGCCATACTGATGAAGGATGTTTGTGTGGGATATTGTGGGAGGTGTGGGAGGTGGGGAACATGGGAATCCCTATAATTTCTGTGTAATATCTAGGTAATCTAAGCATCTTAAAAAAAAAAATATATATATATATATATATATTAACATTTATGTAAGCAAATGCACATATATGCATATATATTTATATATATCATTTTACAAATATTGGTATGTATTGTGAAAAATTTGATTTTTACCCACAATAAAAAATAAAAAAAATAAAAAAATATTCTTGGCATAGCAATTTTACTTCCAAGAATCCCTTTTACAGACACATCAATGGAGGTGCACAAAGATATGTGTTCATGAATGATGATGATTAAATGTAATCATGAAGACAATGGAGAAAACCTAAATGTATTTCAATAGAGAAGTGTTAAATTAATTATAGAATATTCATATTACCACATTATGGAATTTTGTGCAGCTATTAAAAAAGAATAAGTACAAAATGTAAAATGATACAGTCACTTCGGAAAACGGGGCAGTTCCTCAAAAAGTTAAATACAGTGTTACCATGTGACCCAGCAATTCCACTTCTAGGTATATACCCAAGAGAATTGAAATCATATGTCCACACATATGCTGCATTATTCATAATAGCCAAGAAGTGGAAATGCCCTTCAACTAATGAATGAATGAACAAAATGTGGTCTATCCATAAAACAGAATATTATTCAGCCTTAAAAAGGAATGAAGTGCTGATGCATGTTACAACATGGATGAACATTGAAAACATGATAAGTGAAAGAAGCCAGACATAAAGGGCCATGTATTCTATGATTCCATTTATATGAAATATCCAGAGGAGGCAAACCTATAGACAGAAAGTAGATTGTTAGTTTCCAGGGGTTGGGGAAAGGGGGAAATGGGGAATCAATGCTAATGGGTACAGGATTTCTTTTGGGGGTGATGAAAATATTCTGGGATTACATAATGGCAATGGTTGTACAACTTTCTGAATAATATAATAAAAATCACTGAATTGCATACTTTAACAGGGTGAGCTTTTTGTCATATGAATTATCTCTCAATAAAAAAGAATGTTAGATCAGTTGTTCTGAATTGAAAGGAGGTCCCTGATACATTGCAGGGTTAAAGAGTAAGTTGTAGAACAATATGTGGCCTATTCAAGTTGCAACCAGAAAAATAGAAAGACCTCTAAATATTTAAAACAGAAGAGATTTAAAATAGGGAATTGATTGCAAAAGTGAAAGCCACTCTCACCCCTACATTGGAGAGACAAACTGGGGAGACAATATTATCAGAGGTGAAGGGCTGGGGTCACACCATGTTGGGGTCACCCCGTGTGAGCAGAAACCATGGAAGGTCTGTCTGATGGATGCTGAAGCCATGGAGGAATTGCAGCCCTTACTAGAGATGCCACAGCAAGCAGGGGGAGGGGAGAAATACTCTGGCTTCTGCCCCTCCAGTCTTTTCCCATCACCTCCCATTGATCATATCCACATGGAAACCAGGGGGAAAGAAAGTCTGGGAAATGTAGTTTCCTGAAGTACAGAATAGAGCAGAAGAAGGGCAGAGAACAGATATAAGAACAGATAGACAGTTGACCTGAACAGTAGACTCCATTTGCAACTTGACATCTATTCTCATCTGCCTGACAGGAGGCAACTGTCATACAAAACAAAATGTTTTCACCCTCTTCCAACAAGAGGAGATCCAAAGTCCCAGAAACTGTCATATCCATCTCAGTTGCAAGATTTCCAGGTGATACAATCCTTTCCAGGAGTCTAGATGTGGTTTTAATGGTCTGGTGACCTATGAACTTAATTGTCAAGTTAAACACCACTAACACTTATCATAAAAAAATAAGAAAAGAGGAAAAGAGAAAGAAAAGAATTGAATAATATAAACATTAAAATATTCATAGCTGCTAGAGTCAGCCTTTCTGTATCTGGTCATGAGACCACAATTGACATTTATCACTTACTCCTTCTACCACCCATTTCCCATTACTTTGCCATTAGCCAGCCCTCCACCTGAGTGGAGTTCTTGAACTGGGTGGGTGGATGAGTGACTGAAATCACAGTTCTCAGAGGCTCCTGAGTTTTTAAATGGTACTTTTATTGGATTGCTGTATTCTTCTTGGAAATTTACTTGGAAGTACTAAGGGGAATCTTAGATTATCCCCTGGATTCTAGTGATGGCCATCTTTGCCCCCAATGTATAATAGCAGCTCAATTCCCCCTTGACAATTGAAATCAATCCCACTCTCTGTCTGCTGGTCCAGTGACACAAGGAAATCCAAATATCTAGATGACAGTCTCACCTTCCATGTCAGTACCTTCACTGCTTCATCTGGAGGCAGTCCTTCCTTGGAAAAAACTCCAAGATTGCAGGGACAAAAGTAAATCTCTGAGAGTGAGTATAATAGTGAATGGGGCCAGTCAGACCCATGTGTTCTGGCTATGGCAGAGAGAAACACCATATATTGCATCCTATAGGGCAGTATCCTAACCTCACAAGTTGTTGTCTCCTATCTGGCAGTGTAACCGAGTCTGCGTCAAGCTGTTTGATCAGGACTGCCTCTTTGGGCAAATGGGGCATATGGTAAGGCCAGTGAATTCCATGGGTGTGAAGCCATTCCTGCACTTCCTTCACTGTAAAACATGCTATTTGCTCAGAATGTTGTGTGTGATACCATGATGATAAATGATGCATTTCCTAAGTGGAGAGTGGTGCTGATAGAAATATGCAAAGCTCACTATATGAGGAAAGTTTTGGCATCTTCATATACTTGAATGTAGGCAGATGAATCCAAAGGCAGGTTGAGCAATCTGTTGGAATTGTTTCCAACTACTTGAATGAGAACATTAAGTCTAGAATCTTGAGTAAGTGAACCCTTATTGATAAATTCAGCCTCACCTAATATTATTTTGTTCTCTTTAGCACCCTTAGAATGCACTTACAAGCTGTTCTCCATGTTCCTGCTCATATGAATTAGCAAGATCTTACATTTCCTTTGGTGTATTAGATATCTCTTCCCAAAACAGAACTTATGATTATCCTCTTAGGGCACTGTATTAGTCAGCCAAAGGGGTGCTAATGTGAAATACCAAAAACGGGCTGGCCTTTATAAAGGGTATTTATTTGGGGTAGAAGTTCACAGATACTAGGCCATAAAGCATTAAGTTTCTTCTCTCACCACAGTCCATTGCCATGTGTTAGAGCAAGACAGCTGCTGGCATTTGCCAGGGTTCAGGCTTCTGGGTTTCCCCTCTTCCCAGGGCTGTGTTTCTTTCCGGGCTTAGCTCCTGTTTCCTCCACAAGGTCAGCTGTAGACGATCAGGCAAACGGCCTGCTTCTCTTCTGGGGCCTTCTTTCCAACAACAAAACTGCTTCTCAAAAGACTGCTTTAACTGTCCTTTGTCTTGCCTTTTATATTCAATTCCCCACCCACCAAGGGGTGGGGCTCAATGCCCTAATCCTAACCTAATCATGCCCAGATTAACAGATCAGTTTACAAGCATGATCCAATTATATTTTTGGAATTCATAATTACATCAAACTGCCACAGGCACAACGGATTTTATTCCTTTTATGGGTCTAGAGGCAATCAGAATTTGTAGAAGTGGGTCTTGAGGAGATTAGCACTCCCTTGCAAGAAAACTGTGTAAGGCAAGATTATTACATAGACTTTAAGCAAGGGAAGGCTAGTTTCCTCAGACAGGGAAAGATGGACTACTTCTACAGGAAAAAAGGGGCTCAGAGGAATTTGCCAATTCAAGGTTCCAAGCATTTTCCAACCATCCAAATATCCTCATTCCCAGGCTCAAAGAATACCCTAAACTTAAAATATGAAATGTAGCTCAGTTTTGTGTTCATCTTATGTTATAATTCTGCAACGTGAACAATTAGATTTGGAGCCTGCCAGGTGGGTTCAGCCATGTCTACCCTTGTGGCTACTAGAAATAAGAGATTCTTTTAACAACACCAAAGAAGCTCAACCATTCTGTACCTGTGCCTGAGCTTATCATTTCCTTTCCATAAGCTTTCCAGCAACTTTAGAAGCTGCAGGCCACCTAAAAGCTTATACCAGTTGAATTCAGGAGCTGTTTGATTTCCCAAAGACTTGGCTTTAATTGGCACATTGTCACAAGCAAAATTTGAATGATAATCTAAGTGATTATGTTGCCATTGCATGCCACATATTATTTCTGTTTACAGGGAAATCATAACTATATTCATGCTCAAATAGGCGCACCCTAAAATTTGATCTTGAGATTCTGTTTCTTAAAATCACCCCAAGAATTATATCCACCAGGAAAATAGAAACTTCTTCAGAATTTTAAAGTGTGAATCTGGTAGGGGGAATTGGTTTCATGAGATGGAAGAGCAGAGAAGCAAGTAGGAGGCCACAAGGCCATTCAGTGGTTAGCAACCTCAGGAAGCTGCTACCATCCCTCTGCTAGAGGGACAAAGGGAAAAAATGGTATTGCTGAAGCTTGAGAATCAGGATCTTATTCTGGGAGCTGGAAACTGGTGAGCCTGCCGGGTGGGTTCTGAAGCTATGGAGGAGATGCCATAGAAAGCAGAGAAAGATGTATTCTTGCCTCTTATCTTCCAATTTTCTGCCAGTACCCCCCATTGGCGAACCTTCCAGGACCCAGCAGATATACAGGCAGAGCATGAGAAGGGCAAAGAGGCAGCTGACCTGTACACAAACCTCTTTGTAGGCAGGTATAACACATAGAAAAAGTATATGCTCCAACAACAAACTAATTAAAAAAATAAAAATAAACATAAGTAAATACTAACAAATAGTACATTATTAGACATTGGAGAGACAATGTTTATAGTCCCTAACTAAAGTTGTTAACCAAAAATGACTGTGCTGACCAGTCAGTCAATTGGTCCCATACGTGGCTCTCTTCATTCTCCAGCTGTACGATGGAGAAATCCAGGTACCTGCTGATGATAAACAGAGGTCAAGAGGAAGAGAAAAGGAGTTAGCCCTTCTAGTCACTAAGTCAACACACACACAATCCCAAAGAATGTTCAATCCAATCTATTCTTCAGGTTCTAGGAATGCAATACAAACTGCATAAAATCCAAATGGTGGTAGGGAATTGGAAGTGGAGTTCATAAGTGGGGGTGGCTCAAATGTCTAAGCTAAGCCAAGAAAGAGCACTAATCCTGTATCTTTCTCTTGGTATTCACTATTCCCCTTTCCTGTGGCTCCTCATTCTTTTTCTTTTCCTTCCTCCTCCAAAACCCTTGCTGCTCCCTCATCCCAAAGTTCCTGCTGGCTCTTGTGTCACTGCCCTGACAAGGGTTGTCCATTGCCTTCTGCTACCTGAAACAGTGAGGATCTTGATGTGCAGTAGTGATGGCAGAGGGGATTGGGAAGAAGCCATCAAAGTGATGGTGTATGTATTAGTCAGCCAAAGGCATGCTGATGCAAAGTAACAGACAGCTGTTGGCTTTTATAAAGGGTATTTATTTGGGGTAAAAGCTTACAGTTACAAGGCCCTAAGGAGTCCAACTCAAGTCTGTTTTCTCACTGAAGTCAGTTGCCATGTGTAAAAGCAAGAGTCATTGATCTTTCCCTGGTCTCTCCTTCATTCTTCCTCTTAAGGCTCCATTCTCTTCGGCTGCAAACTAACAGGCAAATGGCTCATCTCTCCCTGGGGCTTCAGGATCAAAACTGGCAAAGTTCTCTCTCTTCCATGTGTCTTCTTGAGTGAGTGTCCATTTATATCAGCCCACCAAGTGGGTGGGGACTCAACTTGAGTCATACCCTACTGATGTGGTTGAATCAAAGCCCTAATCTTAACATAATTTAATCAAAGACATCTTAGATGAATCTAATACAATCAAAGAGTGTCATACCCAGAGGAACAGACCAGTCTGCAAATATAATCCATATCTTTTTTGGAATTCATAAATATTATAAAACTGCTACAGAGTAATATCTTTAAAAAAAAAAACAAACTGTAAATCTCATCTAATGAAGGATAATTGCTTAAAAACCTGTGTTTTATTTTGCTAGAAGAATGCCAATCTATTTCCCAACCTTGTGTGTGTGTGTTACGTTATGCTATATTGCATTACATTACATTTAAAAGAATCCTCTTCTATTTCTAATATCGTGTGGACACAGTAGTGTACCACCTATATCTTCCTTCAGTGAAGGACCTGTTGCCCAGCTGCTGGGGGTATCACAAGCAGATGCCTTCAGCTGTCAGCCACTTCAGAGACTGCTACAGCTACAAAGAGCAGCCTCAACCAAGGTCATGCCCCTTTCCCAGAGTAGCCCACATCCAATGACTGAGTTCAGTGGGAGTATAAAGGTTTGGCCATTTCATCCATGGAATAACTCTCATATACCACTTTAGTTTTAGTGCTTCCAGGGGGGTTGCCCAAGGCTGCCATTATGCCTGTATCACAGCTCAACTGAATGGTAAGATCTGTCCAGAATCTACTTCCTAGAGAACACAACTTGTGACAAGTACCTTAGCTTTGGAGGGCACAATACATGACTGTCTCAATATATGATTAAAGAAAGGGGTTATAGGAGAGTACCCCAACAGCATAAAAGGGAAGTCATATTTTTTGTTGTGTTTTGCGTTTTAACAAGTGCCTTTCACAACATTGATCTGTGAAGCTGAAAACATGTTTCATCACCTGTTGCCACTAGAAAACTCTCTCCACTCTTTTGGTGATATGATACTTCCTAATTTTCTGGACAATTCTCATTTCTCCACAGGTCTTGGTTCTTTTAAGGGAGTGGGTGTAGTTCGTGATTTGAGTGCCTGCTTCCCATGTATAAGGTCCTGGGTTCAATCCCCAGAACCTCCTAAAGAGAGGGAGAGAGAGAGAGAGAGAGAGAGAGAGAGAGAGAGAGAGAGAGATGTCCTTTTATCTTTTCTGTCCCAAAAGGCAGAGGCTTTAGAGACTTCCTGTGGGGCTTGGTGAGATCAGATCTCCGCCAAGTCCCATGATTCCAGTTCCCCCAGAGCTCTGCTTCCCTGAGCTGAAGGGCTGGAGGGTTACTCTGGGGACTGGTATCCATATCTCTGACTTCAGCTCTCATCTGCCTCCAATTTCCATCTTCCAGTCAAAATGCATTGGAGGTTCATGGGTTTACCCATCTAATCAATCATAAACACATGAAAATAGAGATAAAATATAAAAAAGATGAAATAAAAAGGCATGGGCAGACTTAAAGCCAAAATAAACATTCCCATGAACCAGAAGTGGGCCAACAATGAAAGCCACAAGCAAGGCTGAGACACAGGCCTGCTGAAAGCTTAGAGTCAGGCATAGGTGGCTGAGTATTTTATTCTTGTGGGGCAAATGTGCTTCCTACACAAAGGGATACCAGAAGAGACACATTATTTGAAGTCAGGCACTGGAAAGGGACTCCCCTCCCATAAAAGGATGCTTGCAGACTTCAGGACTGGATTAGCTACAAACCACATTATGAGACCTATTTTTGGACTTGAGGACCAAGGAGGAGGCAATCACAAGATAGATAGGAAGGAAAGAGAGAAAGCAAAATAGAAAACAAATGAAGATAAATATCTCTAAACTCATTAAAGGAAAAAAAAAAAAAAAAAAAAAAGAATACCAAGAAGATAACCAATAGAATCAATAGTTAGAAAAAAATTCATCTTGAATAAAATTAATTTCATAAAATAATATTTCAAAATCTTTATAAGAAGAATGTTTTGGATAATCACAGAGCTAAATGAAAAAATATCAGTAATAAAATAGGGTATTGTGAAGCATGTAGAAATGTAATAAGAGGTGAACATGAAAAAATATAAAATTAAACTCTTAGAATTAAAAAAATGTAATATTGAAAATTTAAAAACTCAATAGGTGAGAGAAACTTTAGTCACAATTAAAGAGAGAATTGGTGAATTAGAAGGTAATATTGAGGGATTTATCAGAATGTGGCACAGAGAGCAAAGATTAAAAAAAATCCAACAGACATCTAAATTGGGGTTCTAGAAGATGAAAACAATGGGAATAACCGAAGAGCAAAATTTGAAGATATAATTGTTGAGCATTTTCCTTAATTGAAGAAAGATAATTCTTTTGATTGAACATACACTCTGAGAAACAAGCAGGGTAAATAAAAATAGAAAGAGACACACTGAGGTGAAATTTCAAAGCAGCAAGCAAAAAAAAAAAACAAAAACCAAATCTTAAAAGCTACCAAAAAGAAAAGACTTTATATGTAAAGAGAAACAGTCAGACTGACAGCAGTTCTCATCAGCAATAACAGATGCCGGAGAACAGAAAATTAATCTCTCCGTGGTAGTGTGAGGCTTTTATGAACCCCAGAAAGATCATGTCCATAGAGTTAATCGATTCCTGTGGGTGTAAACCTATTGTAGATGGGAACTCTTGATTAGGTTATTTCAGTTAAGGGTCTTTTGATTAAGTTACTTCAGTAAGGCAAGATCCAGGGTGGATCTTAATCCTCTTGCTGGGGTCCTTTATAAATGCAATGAATATGGAGAGGAAAAATCCACAGAAGGAGAGAGAAAGCCATCCATAGGAGATGAGAGAGAAAGCCAGAGGAAGCCAGAAGCTGAAGCAATGAAACCTGGGAGACTAGGAGATACCGCTACATGCTGGAGTTATGACAGACTAGTCCAGTATCACCGGCAGCCAGTCTTCAGGGAGAAAAGCATGGCCTGATGAAGCCTTGATCTGGTTATTTTCATGCCCTCAGAAGTGTAAGCTTATAAATTAACAATAAATTCCCAGTGTGAAATCTAACCCATTTCTGGTATGTTGCATTCTGGCAGCCTAGCAAACTAAAACATTCTCCAAAATACTGAGGGAAGTAACAGTCAACTTAGAATTACATAGTCATGTAAACTATCATTCAAGAATGAAAGCAAAATAAATAAATTATTAAAGACTCAGAGTCTAAAAGAGATTACCACCTTCAGAAACAAATTGTCAAAAAATATCTTCGCAAGATGAAAAGTAAGTCAAGAGGGAAGGCTTGGCTTCAAGAAACAATTGCAAGCATACAAGTCAACTTTTTAAAAAGTTGGTAAATTTAATTAGCAATTTGCTTAAAAACAATTAAAATTATTTTTGTGCATCAAGAAAAGCAATAAATCTAAAATTTCAGGGTCAATAAAAGAATAAGTAACAAGATGGGGAAGAAGTATTCGATGCTCAGTTAAAGGGCACTAAGTACTTTTTATATTCTGGAGGAAGATAGTTATACTGAACAAATTTATACTTTGTTGGAAAGTTTATGGCTACGTGTTTATGTTAAAAATTTAAAGATAATCAACCAAAGAAGATAGACACAATTTATAGATTGCAAGCCAGCAGAGGCAGAGTAAAAAGAAATAGAGAAAAATGTTATCGATCTAACAGAAGGCAGTAAAAGAGATGAAAAGAAGCAAAGATAAAGGATGGAGAGTAGAAAACAAAATATAGTGGCAAAAATAAGCCCAAGTATATCGGTAACAGAATAAATGTAAAAAAGATGAAATTCACTGATTAAAAGCTAGATTATCTGATTGGATTTTAAAATCACAGAAACCATTTATATGCTTCATATAAGAGCTGTACTTAAAACACACACACACACACAAAGTCTAAAAATAAAGCATATACTACTCAAAAGAAAGCTGGTGATTTCAGACTAAATTGAGCTTAAGGCAAATGCAAATGATTCTCAAATCTCAGTTTTTACCTCTGACCTCTCTGGAAGGTTTTAGGATGATCTACTGTACTTCTCTATCTAATGTCCTGCAGGAATGGCAAACCAGCTCTGCAAAACTGAAATTGCCATTTTCCTTTCTGGGTTGTCTCCTCCTCTAGTCTCTAAATCAATTATTGGCCCCACTGTCTACACAGTTGCCCAGTTATTTTTGGTCTTTCTCCCTCACTTCCCACATAGAAATTGGTCCCAGCCCTATGACTTTTATTTTTTTCATTTGGGCTTGCTTTGAGTATCAGGGCAACCGAAACATAGACTGTATCTCTTGGGAGGGCTCCTCCATTACTGTTCCTGTGGTCTGGTCTGGGCTATGAGATAACAATGCCTTTGTGGCCGAACTTGTGCCTGCTTGTCAGAAAAGCATCACTTTGACGACAAGGATGTATCCAGTTCCCCAAGGCAGCTCCTCACCCTTGAGCAGTTGATGCCTTTGGTGAGAATATCCCCCCAGAGTGCTGAGGGCAGAGTCAGGCTCTCTGCAGGCAGATGGAGTCAGGAGAAAAGAAATGGTGAGCAGGGACTGAACTCTCCATTTGAAATCGGTCCATGACAACTCTGTCTCCTCTGATCCAGCTCTGCCCATGGGAGAGTAGAGGAGCAATGCTAGCAAAGCCATAAGCAGAAAAGAAAGCCCTGGCTCTGCTGAATGGGGAAGAGTGGTTTTTATGAAAGCAGAGGCTAGGAGAACCAGTGAGCGCTGTCAGGGGGATGCGTGGGTACTAGGGAAGGGAAATGCTGGACACAGACCCACCACCGCCAGTGTGTTCAATCCCAGCCAATCTGTACACCTCAGGAGAAAGCGGGGCAGGGAGCCTGGGAGGTGTGTGTGTGTGTGTGTGTGTGTGTGTGTGTGTGTGTAAGAGAGAGAGAGAGAGAGAGAGAGAGAGAGAGAGAGAGAGAGAGAGTGGTATGGGAACCTTAGAAGATTTCAGCCCTCCTTATATTGGACTATGTCAGTTGCAAGAATTTCATCTTAATCTGGCAGTTGCCAGTTCCCTTTACAGCAGCACAAATCAAATATTCTATTGGGTCAATGCAGAGCAGTCATTAAGCACCATGCCTTGGGGAACTGGCTACATCCTTGTCGTCAAAGTGATGCTTTTCTGTCAAGCAGGCACAAGTCTGGCCACAAAGGCAGGTTATTTCATAACCCAGACTCGACCACGGGAACAGTAATGGAGGAGCCCTTAAACGCCAGGCTTTGTTCTGCATAGATCAGCATTCTGCCTTGATTTACATAAATATTCTTTTTTTTTTTTTTTTTTTGTAACAATAAGGCAATTTCTTAAAAAAATACATACATTCTTGTGGCTCTTTCTCCCCTGTATTTACGGGGTCAAAGGCAAAGCAACCCTCAAATACTTTGCAATCCTGGGAGTGTCCAGAAAAGGGACAGTGTCTGAGGAGGAGGGAGTAAATACCCCATTTTGACAGGCCTGTGGGATCCCTCCAGGGGCTTAATTACTCTGGTCCAGTGCTCCTCCGTCCTGGCCAGGGCCTGTGGCGCGGACAGACGCTTGCACAGTCTAAAGGGGGAGCGACGGATCCCTGGGCCCCAGGAAGACCAAGTGAAGCATGGCCAGCCTGCCCCAAGCCCACGCGAGCAGACCACTGAGGCCTTCCCATCTGCCACGCTGCCTTGCTTTTAATGAAAACTGCCCATGTGCTGTTACTCACTCCTAATTATCTGTGCTCTGGTCTGGCAGGCTGACATTTTTATTTTGTGGCAGCCAGACCGGTAGAGATGGTTCTTTCATAAGGAAGCACACCCCTTTCAGATTGAGTTTTCTTTTTGCCCGTCATTTGTTTTCACAAACATTTCAGGATTAATTGAACACTCTTCCCCCTTCCAACCAAAACACATGCTTGCCTTCTCTGCTCAATATGGCAATCTTGACATTTGATCATCTCTGCACGCTTCATTCCTGAGTCCCCAAGTGCTGACAAAAGACTGGTCTCAAGTAACCTCAGGCCGCAGTGTTGGAGAAAATTGAGTTTCATTTCAGATTAGCCTCTTTAGTTTCTGCCTCTGAAAAGCTCATTTTCTATAAATCTAGGTTTGGATATCTTCAGGCTCACCTTGAACATATGACTGCATATCTTGTGCTTGTCTATTTAATTATAACTATGGGTTTAGATGCTTTGTACAATATGTCATGTTTTGAGTAAAGGGAAAAAGAATCAGCTCTGGGCAGACTTTAAAAAGTGTCAAATAAAAATTGTTCTTCTCTAACATAATTTCACTATTAAAACTCCACTGGGAAAAAATAGCTAGGAATTGAGATGATTGTCTTCTTTATTTCCACTATTGCATGCCACATCTTTTAAAACCAAACCAAACCAAAAACTCTCCATCAACCCTATTATCACCCTATCCTGGCTGCTTGCAAGAATCCCCTGGGAATTACAAAATGTTCCCATGTGCAGAATAATGGCCTCCCAAAGAGGGCCACAACCTAATCCCTGGACCCTGTGAAGATGTTACCTCCATGGCAGAAGTGATTTAGAAGATTTGACTAAGGATCTTGAGGTGGAGAGGTTAGCCTGGATTATCTGGGTGGGCCCAGTGTAACTACATGGGTCCTTCAAAGTGGGAAAAAGACAAGAAGAGGAGAGTCAGAGGGAGATGCAAGCACAGAACAAAGGCACAGAGAGGTACAATATTGCGGCTTTGTGGATGGCAGAAGGGGCCCTCTAAAAGCTGGAAAAGGCAGGAAATTTTGTCCCCCAGAGCCCCTAGAAAGGACCTCAGCCCTGCTGACACCTTGATTGTAGCCCATTGTGACTCATGTCAGGCTTCTGACTTACAGAGCTGTCAGATAATAAAATGTGTGGTTTTCAGCCACTAAATTTGTGGTCATTTGTTAGAGCAAAAATAGGAAACTAATATACCATGAAAACTTACTCCAATCCAATTAAATTAGAATCATGAGAGGTGGAGCCCAGGCATCAGCAATGCTTAGAAGTTCTGCAGGCTGTTCTGACGTGCAGCAGGGCTGAGCCCCAGGGCACTCTGCTGGCTCTCCCATGTCTTTCCCACCTACTTGCCCCTCAGCTCACTGCAATCTGGCTGTTCATCCCACCGCTCCTCTGAAACTCTTACACACCAGCCACCTCCTTGTTGATAAAGCCAGTGGAAACTCTTCTCTCCTTATTTCACACCAGTAACGCCTTGGCCATTTCCTCATGCTTGAAAACAGTCCCTTACTGTGGTTTCCCTGACATCACTTCTGTTTCCTCTTATCTCTCTGGTCATCCTTGTGATTCTCTCTGGCTGCTGCTTTTCCTTGGTCCAGCCCCTAAGTGTGGGTGCTATCAGGTTTCCATCCAAGACTCTCTGCTCTCCTCACTCTAGGTACTTGTCTTGGGATGTTTCATCTATTCCTTTAAAAAGCTTTTATATAATGATAAATACCTAATCTAAATCTTCTGCCCAAGTCTCTTTCCTGACCTTCAAAGCCATATATATGATAACTGCCTTCAAACTCAATATATTCAATACCAAACTCATTCCCCCCACCATCATTCCCTCCCTCTATATATGGAATTATTATCCATGTAGCAACTTAAGCCAGAAACCTAGGAAAATCATCCTGTCTCCTCCTTCATCACCCTCCTCTTCCCAAATCGAACTAATTACTTCTTTCTAACTGCTCAGATCATATGCATATATATATGAGTGTATTTCTTTGTATGGCTATTTTAGTGGTTGCTCTAGGCATTAACATATATATTTATATATATATAATATGCTCTAGGCATTAACATATATATTTATAATCTCTCTCTATATAATATGTATATATTTCACTATACAATTATCAAAATGGCTAAAATAAAATAAATTTAAGAGAGGATCACACTGTGAGAGTTTGAAGCTTTTTGTGGATCCCAGAAAAGATCATGTTCTTAAAGCTAATCCATTCCTGTGAGTATGGGACCTTTTGATTGGATTGGGTTCAGTGAGGCATGACCCAGGGTGGGTCTTGGTCCTCTTGCTGGAGTCCTTTATAAACAGGAGACACCCAGAAAAAAAAAAAATACAGAGAAACCCTGAGGGGCTGAGAGAGAGGTCCAAGAGGCCAGAGGCTGAACTCAGCGGAGCAAAGAGGCACGGAAAGAGGCCCATAAGAGGCTGAGAGAGAGGCCTGGAGGAGGGAGAGAGAGAGGCCATATGCTTGATCATCCACAGCTGAGCCTGGGGAGAACATAAGCCTGGAGGAAAAGGCAGAGACCCAGATCCACAGAACTGCCATTGTGTCTTGCCACATGGCAGGAGTCCAGGACCTCTAGCTGACCTTCGGTGAGACAGCATCTCTGATGATGCCTTGATTTGGACATTTGCACAGCCTCAGAACTGCAAGGTTTTAACCTACTAAATTCCCATTATAAAAGCCTACTTATTTCTGCTATATTGCTCCCAGAAGCCTTTAGCAAACTAAAACAGAAATTTATACCAGGAAAGTGGAGTGCTGCCTGCTATGTAAGTACAAAAAAGGTTGGAATGGTTTTTATGAATGGATATGGGGAAGATATTGGAGGAAGTATGAGATGCTTGATAGAAAAGGCCTACATTGCTTTGAAGAGACTGTTGGCAAAAATAGAGATGCTAAAGTTACTTCGCATGAATCCTTAGGCAGAAATGATGAATATGCCATTGCAAACTGGAAGGAAGGCGATCTTTGCTTTAAAGTGGCAGAAAACTTGGCAAAATTGTGTCCTGATGTTAGATGGAAGGCAGAATTTGAGAGTGACAAGCTTGGATATTTAGCTTAGGAGATTTCCAAACTGAGTGTGGAAAACTCAGCCTGGCTTCTCCTTGCAGTTTATAGCAAAATGCTAGAGGAAAGGGATAAGCTGAGAACTGAACTCCTGGGCACAAAGAAACCAGAAATTGATGGTTTGGGAAATTTTGAGCTTCTGAAAAATGAGTCCCCAGAGAATAGAGCCCCACATGAGGATTTAACTGAATATGGAACCAGCCAGTCTTTGCAGTGTAAGTCAGGATTGGAAAAGCACTTATCCAGGAAAGATCTGTGGCAAGTCTTACTGTCTGATGGCTTGGACTCCTGTTTCCTACTAAACCAACAGGTTTTTTTGTGAGATCTGTATGAACAAAATCACTGTCACCCTGGACTAAAAGGGACAGAGAAGGAAGAGATTGAAGGAAAAATGACTTCAAGGGCAAAACCATGAAAGCTGAGGTCTGGACTTAAGACATCTTCTTGGGCCAAGAGAGGGACCCCACCCATGTGTGCAGAAAGAGTGAATTTGGCCCAGCATTTGAAGAGGGTGGACCTTCTGCCCTGCTGTTTAGGAAGAATGCTGTTGCCCCAGGGTTTAGGAGGGTGGAGCACATTCCCTGGGAGTTGGGGAGTGTTTTGTCTACACCCTACTTCTCTGAGGGGGTTGGGCCTGTGTCCTGGAGATTGGGGAGAGTATGGCCATCTCCCCAGTGATCTCTGAAGGGGAGTCTTAGAATTCCATGGCCTCCCGGATGCATGATGATGGTGGAGCTGAGAAGATGGCTGCTGGGCAAGTCCTTGGAAGCGATGGGACCCTCGCTCCATGAGGCCCTGAGAAGAAACTGTCATTCTATAGATGACTTTCAGACTTTGTAATTTAATGAAGTATGCCCTGCAGGTAGAGAACTGGGAACTGTGACCCCTGTTTTCCTTCTAATTTCTCCCTATGACAATGAGATTTTTTATTCTATGTCTATTTCTCCTTTATATATTGGAAACAGATAACTTGCTTTCTAAATTTCACAGGTCTACAGCCAAAGGGGAATGCTGCTCCAAGACAGACTGCATGCCTGTAACTGATTTTGCTGAAATTTTGTATTTAGCATTGTTGCTGAAATGATATAAGGCTTTTGAAATATTGTGATGGAATGCATATATTTTGCATATGGAAAGAACATGTCTTTTAGGGATCCAGAGGGTGGAATGTGACAATTTGAAGCTTTTTGTGGATCCCAGAAAAGATCATGTTCTTAAAGCTAATCCAATCCTGAGGGTATGGGACCTTTTGATTGGATTGGATTCAGCTGGAGGTCCTTTGATTGGATTACTT
Source organism: Tolypeutes matacus (assembly GCA_026826555.1). Lineage (NCBI taxonomy): Eukaryota > Metazoa > Chordata > Mammalia > Cingulata > Chlamyphoridae > Tolypeutes > Tolypeutes matacus. Next base: position 2,448,268 of record JAKSZT010053784.1, on the reverse strand, counting down.
CAGTGACATGTGACCCAGGGTGGGTCTTGGTCCTCTTGCTGGAGTCCTTTAAAAACAGGAGACACATGCATAAACACACAGAAAAAAGTGGCAGAGACAGAGAAACCTTGAGGGGCCAAGAGAGAGATCCCAGGGGCCAGAGGCTGGACTCAGTGGAGCACAGAAGCATGGAAAGAGGCCCCTGAGAGGCTAAGAGAGAGGCCTGAAGGAGAGGGGAGAGCTGAGCCATATGCCTGATCTCTCGATGAGAAAGTAAGCCTGGAGGAGAAGGCAGAGACCCAGACCAGCAGAACTACCATTCTGATGATGCCTTGATTTGGACATTTTCACAACCTCAGAACTGTAAGGTTTTAACCTAATAAATTCCCATTATATAAGTCAACTCATTTTTTGGTATATTGCTCTTAGCAGCTTCTAGCATACTAAAACACACGCCAAAAGCTGGCAAAGATGCAGAGAAACTGGATCACTCATACATGACTGGTCAGAGTAGGAAATGGTACAGTCACTCTGGAAAACAGATTGGCAGGTTTTGGTTTTTGTTTTGTTTTTGTTTTTTGTTCTAATGAAATTAAAACAATTGCACTTTTTGGTATTTATGCAAGAGAAATGAAAACATGTGCAAACATAAACCTGTACCTGAATATTCATAGCAACTTTATTTGTAATAGCTAAAAACTGGAAACAACGTAAATGTCCTTTAAGGAGTGAATGGTTAAATAAACTGTAGTAGATCCATGGTACAGACTACTACTCAAAAATAAAAAAGGCATGTACTATTCACACATGCAACAACCTGATGACTCTCCAGAGAAGTATGGTAAGTGAAAAGAGAGGTTACATACTGTATGATTCCTTTAATATAACATTCTTGAAATGATAAAACTATTGCAAAGGAGAACAGATTAAGGGTTGCCAGGGCTTAAGGAGGGGATGAAGGTGGGAGGGAAGTGGGTGTGGCTATAAAAGAGCACCATGAAGCATCCTTATGGTGAAGGAAATGTTCTGTTATCTTGGTTGTATCAATGTCAACATCCTGATTGTGGCATTATACTAAATCATATGTATTATCTAGTTTTGTAAGAGGATAGCATTGGAGGAAATTGGATAAAAGGTACAAAGGATCTCTGTATAAGTCTTACAACTGCGTGTGAATTTACAATTATTTCAAAGTATAGAGTTTTATTTTAAAAAGCCAAAACAATCAATTTACTCAAGATATGAATTTGGTTCTGGTTCAGCTGGTATAAGCCCACAATAGATTTTTTTCTCCTGCTGATGACAACACAAAACTCTGGACGAATACAAAAAACAACTACCTGAGTACTCTGAAAAGTCAACAAAAAACAAGTAGATAATGAGGGGAGTCAAAACATGGGAAAATGGCAACTACAGGGGTGAGATTTTCCAAATTTTATCTATTCTCCAGTGACTTTGCCCTATGGGGAAGTCTCAGCCATGATGCTATGAAGCAGCAGTGCAATGTGTGGCTAAAAACTCCAAGGGAAACTCCATATTTCTGGGAAGAGAGGCCCCTGAGTGCCACAGGGTGTGGAAGGAACCTTGGAGAAGATCCACTATTTGAACCTAATTCAGCATATAAACCTGCACAAGTTCTGGGCTAACCCCTGAGCTGCATATGTGTCAACAGACCCAAAGCAGTCTAGCGAAGCCTTTGTGTATTGTACTAAGACTTAAACCACCACCCACGCCTCAGATTAGCTCCTGAATTATATTTGTGCTGGACAGACTAAAAGTAGCTTAGAAAATCTTTGAAAACTGAACTAAGATTAGAATTACCACCAACGGAAGGCGAGACAGAACTTGCAGCCAGAACCTAAAACAACAAAAAACATTCCCCTAATGGAATTTTTTTTGAGCTGGGTTAAGATTTCTTTTCTTTTCTTTTCTTTTTAATTAGAAACGTTGTGGGTTTACAGAAAAATCATGCATCTATGATTTTTTACAAAATTCTATGATTTTTTACAAAATTTTTATTCTGGTAACATATATGCAACCTGAAATTCCCCATTTTATCACTTTCAAATATACAATACGGTGGTATTCGTTACATCCACAATGTTGTGTCTCCACCTCTAAAGGATTTTAACTGGACCTAGAGACTACACCACCTAACATTTACAATGTCAGGATACAATTCCAAATTGCTCAAGTTACAAAGAAAGAGGAAAATGTGACCAATCCTCAAGGAAAAAACAATAAACAGACGCCAACCCAAGATGACCAGATTTTGGAATTATTAGACAAATGCTTTAAGCAGCTAATATGACTATGCTATTATGACTTGAAATGAATGGAAAGATAGACCTCCTCAGCAGAGAAAAAGAAACTGTAAAAAGGAGCAAAATGGAAACTTTAGAACTGAAATACAATATCTAAAATTAAAATTAATTGGATTGACTCAGTAACAAAATGGAGATGAGAGTAAACTTGAAGATAAACCTATAGAGATTATCCAATCTGAATAACAGAGGGAAAAAAATTTCTCTTCAGTTCTTTAAAAGGCTATGACCGTTGAACCAAAAATTGTAATTGTCTGGTGGAGTGTCCCACATATGTAGTTGTAATACAAATGTATGTGATACTTATGACAACTATAACATAAAGGTCAGTGCTGGAGGCTAAAAAGATCTATCTGCTGAGAATATTCTCGCTGACCTGATTTTGTGACAATCAGGGTAGGCTAAACATTCGCTGTATTAGAAACCATGCATGTGTCCCCAGACCTAGTTTTTCTCCCTAGGTCTGGTTTTTAGAATGCTGGTGATAAACTAAGCCTGATTTATTATATGACCATCCTATATGGGAAAAGACTAATTTTGGGTATCTTTGGTCATCCTTAAGAGATATAGCAAGGGGACAGATGTGGTTCGGGTGGTTGGGTGTTCATCTCCCATATGGAGGGACCTGGATTCGACCCCCAGGACCTCCCTGTAAAAATAAAAAAAAGAAAAATATAGAAGGTGCGTGGGCCACCAGGCCCCGTGCGCAGGTGAGTCATCAGGCCCTGCAAGCCACGCAGCAAGATGATGATGTAACAGGAGAGTGACACAAGGGAGAGCCAAGACGAAACGCACCGAAAAACCAGAAACTAAGGTGATGCAGGCAGTGGGACACCTCTCTCCCACATTGGAGGTTCCGAGGACCGAATCTCAGTGAAGACAAGAGGACAAGGATGAGAAGAGAGGGAAGGAAACAGACACAGAGAGTTGCCCAGTGAATGGACACAGAAACAGGAAAAACGGGGGGGGGGGGAGTGGGGGGGTGTAAAAATGGATAAAAGTAAATAAATAAATAAATAAATCCTTAAAAAAATGTATAGAGGAAGAAGATATGGACTATAGTTAGTATTAATACTTTGATGATGCTCTTTCATGATTTGTTAACAGATGTGCCACAACAATGCAGTATGTTTGTCGGGGGGTGATGTGTGGGAGCCCTGTGTGATGTTATGCATGTTTGTTTTGTAAGATCACGATGTTTGCTGGACACTTATGGTTTGTGTGTGCTCATGTATGAATGATATACTTCAATAAATTGTTTATAAATAATTTTTTTTTTAATTAAAAAGGGGAAAAAAAAAAAGAAATATAGCAGGGGGCAGATGTGGCTCAAAAGGTTGGGTGTTTGTTTCCCATGTGGAGGGAACTGGGTTTGATCCCTGGGACTTCCTAGTAAAATAAAGAAAAATATAGAAGGTGCGTGGGCGCGCCGTCAGGCTCTGCCAAAACAAGCAGCAAGATGATGATGTAACAGGAGAGAGACGCAGGGGAGAGCCAAGATGAGATGTGCCGAAAAACCAGGAACTGAGGTGGCGCAGGGGGCAGAATGCCTCTCTCCCACATTGGAGGTTTCCAGGATTGAATCCAGGTGAAGACAGGAGGAGAAGGATGAGAGGAGAGGGCAGGAAACAGACACAGAGAATTGCCCAACGAATGGACACAAAAACAGCAAAAACGGAGGGGCGGGTACGGTTTAAAATGGATAAAATGTAACTATATTTTAAAAAATGTAAAGATGGTCAAAAAAAAAGATCTGATTTTAAGACTTCTACTTTTTACTTGAAGTGATAAAATATTAATTCAAAGTAGAGTGTGAAATATTGGCTGTGCATTTTGTAAACCCTAGAGTAATGACTAAAATGATAATAATTTGAAGATTGTACACTAATGTTCATAGCAGCATTATTCAGACTAGCCGGAAGGAAGAAACAACCCAGGTATCCATTGACAGATGGATGGATAAACAAAATGTGGTATAGATACACAATGGGACATTATTCAGCTGGAAAGAGGAATGAAGTTCTGATACAATGTGACAACATGGATGAACTTTGCAAACATTATCCTGAGTGAAATAAGCCTGACACAAAAAGACAAATATTTTATGTTCCGCGTTTATGAAGTATCTAGAATAGGCAAACTCATAGAGACAGAAAGGAGATTAGAGGTTCCCAGGAGCTGAGGGAGAAGAGGGAATGGGGACTTATTGTTTAATAGGTACAGAGTTTCTGTTTGGGATCATAAAGAGTCCTGGTAATGGATGGAAGTTATGGTTGCACAACATTGTAAATGTAATCAATACCACTGACGTATACACTTAAAAATGGTTAAAATGGGAAATTTTGCACTATATATATAACTACAATAAAAATAAATTGATTAAATAATTTTAAAAAATGAAGTCCCAGGTAAAAAATATAAGAAAAATTAAAAAAGATTATAGTATAATATATAATAAAAATTCAAAGAAGCCAATAGACAAATTAAAAAGGGAATACTAAAATATTCAAATAATCCAAAAGAAGGCAGGAAAGGGGGGACAGAAGAACAAAAATGGAGGAGATAAACAGAAAACTAAAATAAAATGATAGACCTAATCCAACCATATCAATAATTAGATTAAGTGTAAATTATATAAACACACCAAGAAACCCATGCTAAATGGAAAGACATAGATTAAAAGTAAAAGGATGGATATACCATGCAAACAAAATAAAAAAGAAAGTTAGATTGGCCCTGTTAATATCAAACAAAGTAGACTTGGAAATAAGCACTATTACTAGGGCTAAGAGGAATATTAAATAATGATAATAGTATCAATTCACCAAGACATACAATTCTAAATGTATATTCAGGATTTGTTGTAGTTTGACAAAATAACTAGTCAATTAGAGGTTTCGTTGTTGTTGCTGTTTTTGAGGTACCAGGGGCCAGGGATTGAAACTGGGACTTTGTATGTGGGAAGCTGGTGCTCAACCACTGAGCCACAATGGCTTCCCTGAGTTGGTTTTTTCATTTGTTTTTGTTTTTTTTCAGGAGGCACCGGGAACTGAAGCCCAGCCCTCCCATGTGGGAAGCGGGCATTCAACTGCTTGAGCCACATCTGCTCCCTTATTTGTTTTTTTAACAGCTTATTGACATTCTAGGCAGAGCCTAAAAGTATCCTGTTATGAACACTTAGAAAATTCCTTCTCATTGTTTTCCCATCAACCCAATATTCCTTGAAACTGTCTATTCTTCTGCCATCATACACGATAGGAGACTGGAGCCAATGTGGCAAATGGCTCCTGACAGGCTTTCTGACCCTTAGAGGTATGAGTGTTTAAAGATAAAACCTGAGCCTGCAGTGTGTAATCATAAATAATCTCACATGCTAACAACAATTCACTTATTTCCCTCAGTCCCAACTTGCAGGACGCTTTCTGCCTTCCAACTTACTGAAAAAGATCTCTGAAACACAAAGCCGTGGTCCTAGAGATCTTCTGGGCTCCCAGCCTCCATGGACACTCTGTATTGACAGCAGGAGACCTTGATGGGTGGCTCTGAGCCTGATGTGTCACAAAAGGGCCTTTCCTGATTTTCCCTCTTTCTTGGGATTGGAGTCATTATGTGGTATGGGTGCCTTTTGCATCTCATCACCAGGTGATGGAGAGGTTCTAGGCCAGCCTATCTACAGTAATTGCTTTTGACCAAGCTACCACCTAATTGTTTCTTCAAGTCATAGAGTAGACTCAATGGAGAGAAGCCAGGAATCAAAAGGATGTTGGCAAATTGCTTCAGTCAAACAAAACCATGAGTTGAAATTATGAGGAATCATTAACAAGTCCAGGGTTTATATTTAAAAGATCAGCTTTATTGTAATCATCACATGTGAGGCCACTGAAGAAATTGGAAATAAGGTTACCATCTGAGAATGAAATAGTCAAAAGCAACATAAGATGGATAAGGGCAATGAGCTTACCTGTATCCACACAATCCTATAGACTGATCTCACTCACAGCAAACAAAGCAATGATCCTAAACCAAATATGTGCAAGTAGGTAGCATATTAGAAGATTAATATAATATGATCAAAGGAATTTATTCTATAAATGCAAAGATGTTTCAATATCTGTAAATTTATTAATATATTTTACCACATTAATGAATTCAATTAGAAAATCAAATTATCAGTTCCATGAGTGCTGAAAAGCCTTTTGAGAAAATTTAACACCTATTCTTGATTTTAAAAAGTCATATATGAAATAGGAATTGGTAGATGTTGTCCTAGTTTGCAAAACCAACATTTTACCTAACAAAAAAGGAATGGAAGCATTCCTTTTAAAATCAGGAACAAAGAAAGGACATAATATCACTAGTAATATTCATCAGGTTCAATTACGTTTTTCAGCACAATTAGAAAAGAGAAAGTAAAGAATGTTTTAAAATTTGGAACTGATGACATAAAATTATAATTATCAACAGATAATATGACTAATTGCCTCAAAAGTACAAGAGAGTAAATTGAAATGTTATAAACAATGAATTCAGTGAGCCATATGTGGAAATCAATAGACTTCATGTATGCAAACTACAATTAATCAGAAGAAAATATCTCCAAAGCAAATACAAAATACATGAAATATTGGTGAAAAAACCAATGCGCAAGATCTATAGGGAAAAAAACTTTAAAATACTAGAGAGGCTCACAAAAAAAGGCTTGAACAAGTGAAATGTATACTGAATCATTAGAGAGAAAATTGTACCATCATAAAGAGATGAATTGTCTCTAAAGTGTAGTGGTTAGAAGCTGTATGTACCCCCAGAAAAACGTGCCCTTAAACTTAATCCAATCCTATAGGTTTGAAGCCATTTTAAACAGGACCTTTTGATGAGGTTACAAGGCTAAGGTGTGGCCCAGCCCAATCAGGTCAGGTTTTAGTCCTGTAACTGGAGTCCTTTGTAAGTAGAATGAAATTAAGACATAGAGAGAGCGGGCCACAGAAGGAGCAGCCAGAAGCCGAATATCAATGGAACCAGGAAGAGAAGGGAGAGACCAGGAGACGCCACTGTGTGCCTTGCCATGTGACAGGCTAAGGACCAAGGATTGCCAGCAGCCAGCCCCAGAATGCCACAGTCTTTGGGGAGAAAGTATCGTCTTGATGATGCCTTTGTTTGGACTTTCTCTTAGCCTCAAAACCGGAAGCAAATGAATACCCATTGTTTAAGCCAGCCCACTGCATGGCAATTACTTGAGCAGCCTAGGAAACTAAAACAGTAAGCTAAAGTTTTAGCATAATTTCAATAAAATGCAAACTGGAATTTTTAAAGAACTGGACAAGCTAACTCTAAAATTTATGTGGAAAAATAAATAATCCAAGAAAGCTAGGAAAATTCTGAAAAGGGAAAACAATGTGAGGAGACTGTCTCTATTAGATATAAAAACATAATATTTAAAACAACATGACACTGGTGCTTAAACAGACAAATGGAAAAAATAGAAGTCTAGAAATAGATGATCAAACATGAAGGAATTTATTATGTGATAAACATGGCTTTTCATATCAGTGGATGGGTTGATTATTGGCACACGGCTCCATTCCCAACCTTCCATGCTCTTCTCTGTTACAAAGGTGCTGGATGGAAGCCAGTACCCTGCAGTTCCAGATTCCCTCATCAGCTGCCTTTGTTCTGTTCTGGAATGGGAGGCACCTGTTGTGATTGAGGTGCAAGAGGTAAGGAAGAGCCATTTTTCTGCTTCTGGTGTCTCTTTGGCAGTAGTAGCAGCAGCAATGGCAGGCAATTTGGGATTCACCAGCATTGGTGAGCATGGTAGTGATTTCAGCTGTATCATTAAAGTGCAAGTTCCTGGGTTCCTGCTCAGTGGTCACAATGAGATTCAAAAAAAAAAAAAAAAAAAAAGCAATGGCCATGTTTCTAGTAGCAAATTGGTAGTTTTCATCCCAGGGGCACTAGCATCTTCATGATCCCTGTGTAATATTCCTTTCTCCCTTTGGCTTCTCTGGCCCTTGCAATGACCTTGTAGCTAATTCCTTCCATTAAATCACTCTTTGCTTGAAATATCTAGACCAGGGGTTCTTAACCCTTTTTGTTCCACAGACCCCTTTGCCAGTCAGGTGAAAACCACAGACCCCTTACTGGGTCCACACTATACTGTGTATTATTTAATAAATATATCACACCTGCACCAACACGTCCCCACAAGAATAATGTTTTTTTTAATTTCAATTCAAGGTCACGGACCCCTTGTTAAGAACCCCTGATCTAGAGTGATTTCAGATTTCCTGAAAGGACACTAACCTATTGAAGGAGGAAATGACAATTATTCAATAAATGATATTGGGGAAACTCTGTAGTATAACATCTGGAGAAAAAAAAAAGGCTTAATTCTCTGCCTCACCCTTTATAACAAAATACATTTTAGATGAATCAAAGATTTGATTGCATTGAAATGCAAAAGAAATATTCCAAAAAATTACAGAAGAAAACATGGTTGATTAAAAAAAATAATTCCCAAGTATGGATAGCACAGATAATAGAAATATTTGAAAATTCAATTTCATTAAAAAATTGGCATGACCAAAAAAATGAAAAATCTCACCACAAAAGAAGTTAATAGACAACCTGGAAAAATATCTGTTACACATTTCCACGAAAACCAAAGCCCTGAGAGAAAAATCAGCACAGGTCATGGACAGAAAGTTTACAGAAAGAAACTCCAGCTTTCTGCCAATAGTCATGTGAGTGAGGCATTTTGGAAGTGGATCCTCCAGCACCCGTCAAACCTTCAGATGACTGCAGCTTTGGCCAACCTGAGCCACCCAGCTAAGCTCCTCTCAAAAAACAAACAAACAAACAAAAAAACACCTCACAGAAACTCTGAGATAATACATGTGGTATTAAGTTGGTAATTGTTGCGGCAATTTGTTCCAAAACCCTAGATAACTAATAAACTTACTCTGTGGTGAGTGTGTGGGAATAGGCACCCTCATAAGTTGCTGGTAAGAATATAAATTGGGTCAAATGCTAAGGAGATAATTAGGCAAAATCTCTTACAGTAAAAAATGCAATTCCACATCTAGAAATATATCCAAAGCTATTCTTAAAAAGGTGTTAAGTGTCAATTAAACAATGCTGTTTATTGCAGCATTGTGTGTAATGGAGAAAGACTGGAAACAAGCTAAGTATATACCATTACTGGGATTAGTTTTAAAAAAAATTACAGGGCTCCTGAGTGCTCTGGAGACATCCAGACACTATAGGCAGGGCAGACAGCTCAGGAATTTGGTGCCCTGAAGTGGGCCCTACTTTGAAATTTATGCTCCTCGTTTGACAGAGTTGGACTCAGTTGTGGTTTCCCTACACAGGGCTCTTCTGCCCCTTCTATTTCAACCTATGGTTAGTACTAGAGTTGATAGGTGTATGTCCAAGAGACTTAAATCTTTGGGCTGTCCATGTGCCAGTTGGGCCCTGGATCTCAACAGAGTTGTAACACCTACTCTCCAGTTCTTTGGACTCCCCCAGGACAACTATCAAGGAGATGATGATGGACAATGACCACCCCAAGGAAAAGAGAGAGTCTGCAACTATAAGCAAGAGAGTCCCATCCATCTGCCCCATGAGACCTAAGCCCCCTCTCAATTAGAGGTGGAGTGTGCATTACCATCCAGAATCCTCAAGATTGGGAAATGAATGATGGACTAGAGAAGACTTACTGTAATTGTGATTCTAACAATGGAAGAACTTTTATCATTGATGTGGAGGCAGTGGCCACAGGAGGTTCTGAGGGGAGAGAGAGGGAAAAGCAGGTGTATTATAGGGGCATTTTCGGGACTTAGGAATTGTCCTGAGTGTCATTGCAATGACAGATACAAGTCATTATATATCTTGTCATAACTTACAAAACTGTGCAGGAGAGAGTATAAACTACAATGTAAACTATAATCCATGCTTAGTGGCAATGCTCCAAAATGTGTTCAGCAATTGTAACAAATGTACCACACTAATGAAGGATGTTGTTAATGTGGGAAAGTGTGGGAGGGGTAGGGACTGGGGCATATGGGAATCCCCTATAATTTTTATGTAACATTTATATAATCTAAGTATCTTTTTAAAAAAATTAAAGCATATGTTAAAAAATTACAGCACATCCATATGATGGAATTTTATGCAGCTGTTAAAAAGAATAATGCATTTCTATAAATAAGGAGCAAAACAGTGTACAAAGCATACTTCCATTTATATAATGCAAAAGGAAAGAGTATGTATAGATTAGCTTGGGAAGGATATGCAAGAGACTGGAAACAGTGGAAGGAATAGGTGGCAAGAGTGGGAGGGAACTTTTCACTCTACATATTTTTGAAACCTTTGAAAAAAATGTTTTCACCATGTGCATGTATTACTTATTCAAAAAATTAAGTAGTTGGAAAACTAAAATAGATAAAAAGTCACCTGTATTAAGAGAAAGTTTCTAAATGTGTTGTTGAGGTGGAGCTGGAAAACCTTCTATTGAGATTATGGTAGCTAGGAGAATATTTTCAGGACTGGAGTTATTACCTAAGCCATTGTATTTTCTTCTAGATAATATAGATTTATAGAAGTTGGGTGGTCTGCTTAAAGTCTGGATGAAGGGAAATTGGATAGTAAGGATTTGTTGATATTTTCCCAGGACCAAGGGAGAAAGTCCGTTTTTAGCAGACATAATTGCTTTGGTGCTAGGGAGGTATATGCTATGTGACTCAGGAACATTTAGTTCCCTTTATTGAGATTCTGTGCTCAACCAAGCAATCTTTAAAAATTACTAATGAAACTCTTAAGTTCTTACAACCTAGTCACTGTGAAAATATAGACCCCATTAGAAATTTTGAAAGGGCATTTTAGTTTATAATCAATCTTCTAGAAACTGTATTTGTGAGAATCAGGCCCAAGAACTTGAACAGTGATGAGTGCTCTAATGTGTGGAGTTTCTTGATATACAAACTGAGGAGCAAAGTCCACTTAGTCCTGTCACTCACTGAGGCCTAGTGGAGTGGCCAGCCTGCTTTTTTCTTTTTTTAATGCAATATGCACAAGTAAAGGAAAAGGGAGAACATGCTGAACAGCAGTTCATATGAAAACACCCTGTAAGATCTGATAGTGTGCCTCAACTAAGAAGGCTGATGCAAGCCCAGTATCCACACTTACACAGGGACCAGATAATGGAAGATCATCATCCCACTGGATTCTTTGTTAGCCTGTTCCACTTTTATAATTTGCAAATTCACAGAATTTCTAATACTACTATAGAATATCATTTGCACTATAAAATACACACAAAGTAAAAGTCAAGTTGTGATTTGGATATTAGTCGGCTAGACTCACTGACCAGTTAAATAACTTGACTATCATACCAGCCTGGAGGCAGTAGTTTAGTTTTTGTTTTTGCTGTAACCAAATGACAAATTACTACATGATGTGAACCTTGAGAGTTGCTCATGAATAACTGAAACTGCAAAATTAACCTGGTAATTGTCAAAAGTCAACCGTGCTAAGTCTGGATACCTCACTCTGGATACCTAGAGAGGGTGGGAAGGTTAGTATCTTCATCCATTCATCCATGTATCCATTTGTCCATTTATCCATCCATCCACTTATTCATTTATTTAACTTACATTTATTAAATGTCATGTAACTACCAAGAGCTATGATTTCTTCTTGGGTAATCTACTCTAAGAAACAGCTGAGGGAACTTCAGGTATACCACACATTAAAGATGATTTAAACGAGACATGACAGTTGTTTTCAAGTGTGTGAAGAGGGAGAAGGCTTATCTGTGTTATTCCGGAGGGCAGAACTAGGGAAAGCGAGTAGATGATAAAGCCAATCAGATTTGGGCATAAATTACAAAAGAACCTTTGAACCTCATGAGCTGACCAACAATGGAATGTACTACCTTGCAAAACAGTGATCTTCCAGCTGGTCAAGGGAACTGCTAGCACACAGATAAGGAAGACGGGGCCCAGAAAGATTAAATGACCTGGACAATGATCCACAGATAGTTAGTAGAGGCCTGGCTTGGCATTTAGAATGCGAGCCAGGCCAGGCCAGGCAACCCTTGGCATGCAATGATTTAGCTTTTTCTCTTTCAACCCAGAGTTCCATTATGTGCAGTAATTTGTAATTTTGATGAAGACATGCTGCAAGGCTAACATGTGGGAGCGCATCCCTAAACTAGCAAGTAAATACATCTCAAGTGGACTTTGAAGTTCTGTATTTGTGGCATACACAGTAATTCTTATGATGTGTCACTTTTTGTTTTGTTATGAAAAGTAGTTAGTGCTTACAGTAGTGAAAAAAGGTAAAAATATCTAAGAGAGTAAAGATTCTTATCCAGAATATGAAGTTTTGGATAAATTAGGGTTCCATGTTAAATACAGTGGTGACATGGATGTGTGATGTGAAATTACTTCACTGAGTGTTCCACAGCTTCTATAAACTGCCACAGAGCTGTTTTGAGGAATGTTCAAGATGAACAAGAGTACTCTGTAATCATTCAACCATATCCCCAATCTCTGTTGGTATTTGCCCCAAATAATTTGGACAACATTGGTTATGAGGAAGAAGGAACCCAGTTGCATCTCACTGTTCAGGTAAGAAGTGTGGAGGAGGGACTGCACAAAGGTGCCTCATGATGTGTGGCTTTCCTGCAGGTCTGTGCAGCCACTGGGAGACCACAGCTCCAGTTGACTCATCAGAGGTTCTAGGTTGGTATGATTCCAAATATAGTCCCACAACTATATTTCTGCCTTTCCCTTTAAGCAATTGGCCTATTCCTTTCAGCTCTATGTCTGAGGGCATTGTTTTATGGTCTACCACTCTTTCCATTTACCCCAGAATAAATATTGATGCCACAGAAAGTTTTTCATGGAACTCCCTGAGTCCCCCAAATTTCCCTGATATAGTAGTTCCCAAAGTGTGATCTGGATCATTGGCTTCAGGCTCACCTGGGAATTTGTTATACATGCAAAATTTCAATCCCCACCCCAGAGAGACACTAAATCATAAACTCTTGTGGGGGGGCAGGGCAGGGAGGGTGAATTCAGCAATTTGTGTTTTAACAAGCCTTCCCAGGGATGCAAAAGTTTGGAAACTAGTTCTTGAAGACATCCAGGGACAAGAAGAGTGAGTGGCTTGGGTTTGGTTGGTTGATGTTCAACTGTCACCACCCAGCCTCACCCCTCCAGCAAAGAGGAGAGTGCTAATGGAAGCCAACAGTATTCCAGATGATCTTTCTCCATATCAACTATCTACAGGGTTTGTTTGGGATTCCCTGCAGACAGAGCTATAAGTAGAAAATGTTGTTAGATACTTCTCTGTTTGGCTCCCTGTGGCCCTGCCGAGGTTTAAGTGGCACCCAGACTTCTACATAAATGGAGATGGACATATCAGCACACCTGTGATGATCCACGACCAGTGATTCGGTTTGCATAAACTGTGTGGAGACCCCCAAACCAGCTGCTTTTTGCATATTTCTACCTAGAAAGCTGTCAACACAGCACTTTTGCCAGCTCCAATTTTATTTGAGAAAGCCAAAGCCCAACCATTTATATGATACATATCATTTATTACTAGAACGTTACCAAATTAAATGCTCAATAACTGAAATAACAAATTCTCTGCCTCTGTTTGTGCCCACTGTTCATCTAGCAAATATTTCAATCTCAGTCATTCCCCCTCTTTCATTACTTGTTTCTTGTTTTTCTTCTTTATGACAGGCTGTGTTTATGTGACAGCTGTTTTGCATTGATATAAACATGTACCCAACTCCAACTTAATAAATGTCAGGAGCACAGCAGGAAGTCCATTTCTCCCCATTACATCTTATCCCTGCTCTAAATGTGCGTGATCACTAATGACAAGCAACATTTGTGAAGCCCACACCTGGACGCTAAGAGGCTGCTCACATTCCAATGAAAGCCCAAGGATGAGTGACGGCTGACTTTTTAAAACCCAGAGCAGACCCTCCACAGCAGTGTTTGATGATCCCACTCACTTTTTGCTTCTATCATCAGTATATTTATGACCGCTGGGGTAAGCACAGGCTGCTGCAAGGGAAGGAGATGCTTAAGGTGTGGGAGAAGAGAAGGACCTGAATTTGCATCAGGAGTCTTGGAGCGGCACCTCTGTAATTGCGGGTGGGTTGTGATTTTTGGGAGACATCACTAACACTTCCGGATCTTACCTGTTTATAAAGCAGAATATCTGTCGATTCTGAATTTTCATATTTCCAGGTGGTGCTCTGGTGAGCAGATGGTTAACTGCTTCATAAAGTCTGTTTCTCTTTTCCTTGATGGGGGCTGATTTCAGACCTTAACCCTGTAATCTCTGTTCATTTTCCCTTGGTCTGAAGGAAAGAGAGAGGGTAGGGGAAAAAACAACTCCATATTTAGATATGTCCAGAAATTCTAATCACAGGGACAGGAATACATATTCTCATTGGAACATTAACTTTAAAGATTTGCAGTGTGGTTCCCTCCAGTGGGAAAGGAGTCAGGGAGGCGCTCTCACATGCTTCTCCTCCTTTTTCCTAGCTTGGGTGCTCAGGGCCAAATGAGAAACTGGTGCTGGATCCACTGCTTAATTGATGCCCTTTGAGAACCTGTAAAAAGTAAATTCTGAGTTAATGGATGAAAGTGGGCCTTTTCCTATAAACCTCTCCCTGGTAGTTAAAGAAAGGGCAAACTTTTATGAATAGATCAGTCTGGATTGGCCTTTATCTAGTTGGCAGCATTCATCCTGGTAGCCTGCGTGTTTTTTATACAAAATCTCTGTGTGCTAAATAAAGGTCAATGGAACCGTAGGCAGCCTGTTCCATCCTATTATATCTCTGTTGCGTTACAAACCAGTTTAGCCTGCAAACCTTCCTGACAATACAAAACTTTGAGGGTGGCTCTGCCACAGAGCTCTGGGTGGCAGGGCCATCCCACTGTTTTGTTTACAGTCCTTTTCCTGAGCAGCAGCAGGATTCTGGTGGGAGATGGGGTAGGTAAGATCATAGCTAAAGTGTGGGCCAGGAACTAAGTCAAGCTCTTGGGGGGTCTTGTGTCCCAGCCATCTCCAACGTGGAAACTGCTCCCCCAAACAAAATTCTGGGGATATGGGAGTGGCAGGGGTTGGTTGAGAGGAAAGATCCATCACAGTATGTGGGTTATGAAAGGAAGGGCATTCCTAAAGAAACAGGGCCCCTGGAGCAGATCAGTGAGTTATCTCCCCAAATATTTTACTACAGAAAGCCACATTAGAATGAATTACAAGAGAGGACCTGAAAGTAACATGTATTGAGCAGTTGCTATGTGCTAGACATAATATATTGTGTGAATTGTATCTCTTAGTCCTTCTCTCCTTTAATCCTTCAACAATCCCAAGTATTGCTCCCAACTTCACAGAGGAGTGAATGGAGGTTACCTAACTTACCTGAGGTCACACAGATGATATAAGTGGCAAACCAGGGATTCTAATTCAGGTGCCTCTACACTTAACCCCTTCATGAATGAGTCTCAAACTTTAATGTACATGTCAACCACCTAGAGCTCCTTGTTAACAACAGAAATTAAGTCCATAGGTCCAAGGTAAGGTCTGGAATTCTGAATTTCTAACTGGCTCTCAGATGGTGCTGATGCATGCTGGTACATGACCTATATTTTGAGGAGCAAGACTCTACTCTGTAAGGAAGATTTTGGGCTGCTCCAAGCTCTGGCCACCTCCAGGCAGGTAGTAAATGATTTACCTAGAATCCAAGGGCCTGGTCCCCTATCTCTAAGCAGCCTGCTCCCCGCTGCACCACCCAAACTTCTTAATGGTTTGACCAAAGGTAAATCTGCTCTGGCCACTTTTCCCTCCAAGTTAACCCAGGAGAGAAATAGGAGAAGAAATTTCCAGAATTTTCAATTGTGACAGTCACTCCCAAGCTGCAGTGAAGGCCTTTCTGAAATTCTAGGCACCCACCCCTTCCAGACTTCATGACTCCAGGGACAGGGGTGTTTAGCAGCAAGAAGATGGAAACTAGGCATCTCGAAGCCATTAACAACACAACCCCACTCCTGTCTTTGTCCTTATCTTGTAGACAACATCATATAGCCACTAGGAGACATTTTTGTGCATCACTCATTTGTACTAGTGTAATGGAAACAGTCTTAGCTAGGCAGTCAAGGCTTGAGTTCTGTCCCCTACTTTATGTCTTCATTTGCTTAGTAACCAGAAGCTAGAAGCTTAACCTTTCTAGGCCTTCATTTTCTCTATCTCTAAATGGAGCTAATAAAACTAATCCCTAATGTGCTGTATAAGATGCTCCAAGGATTAAGGAACTTGTATTTTTAAAACAATTTGAACTCCCTTGGAAATAAGCCCTTATTATGGAAATGCATAAATAATAATACAATTATGGCCAAAGTCTGTGAATGTCTTCCATGGTATTCAGCAACTCATTAGGCTTAATGATCAGCTTCCCTTCTCTTTGGTTTTATAAACCTCTCTCCTCATGACAGCATTTCCCTGAAGTAGTCAAGAAATGGCCTGCTTGAAATTCACACTCAATTTCACCATCAGTCAAACCCCATGTAAGTGCCCAGACACTGCCTTTTGCATTTCTAGAGAGAGACGTCCACATCGCCAGTGTAGCCAGTAGCAGTGTGTGGCTGGGCTGTGCAGAAACAGTGGAAACGGGACAACTCTACCAGATGTGCCCGGATGCAAACTGCTGCAATGGAACCCTAATGCTTCTTTGTTTCCCTAAGGATGGCCGATCCTTTAGTGAAGTCCAGGCAGGTTCACATTCCCACCATCAGTCTGAGGGTTGGGATTAGTCTGAATAGCAAGAAGGAATTCTCCAGGATGGTATCCAGGCCCCAGGAAGCACGGCAGGCTGTGAGAACACATCTGACAGGCACTTTCAATTCCTTATCCAAAGTGCCACTTCTCAGTTCTTCTGCAATATGCGGGGAAATTGGTCTTGTCTTAGGGCAAGATTGCTTTATTCTGAAAAGGAGGAGTTCACCTGGCAGTATTGTCTGCCAGGGAATCAGGCAATCATGCTGTTGAGACGATGATTTATCTTGTACATGTGATGTCTTAATCTTTCAATCACTTCATTACAAGGTTATGTTTTTGCTCCCTCTGTCTCTTGACACACAGCATGGAGTTCTTCTGCCTTTTCCCATTTGATTTTCATTTGTTCCCTTGCTGCATGCATTGGAAAGTTATGGGTCCACATTGCTTGTGACAAGGCTGTGGACTCAGAAATCATTTATAAGCAGCTGGGGCAAGGCTGCACAAATCCAAATGCACTAAGAGACCTAGAAGGGTTTTTTGTTTGTTCATTTCCTGCCAAACTGATTAACTTTCATTTTCACATAAAGAGATGAAATGGCAGACAGGGTTCATGATTCTCCAAATGCCCCTCAATCTAAATACTCGCCCCTCCCACAGACCACCCCTTCTGAGGCATGTGTGCCCCGTCATTCTGGTCCAGTTCTCTCATTTGTAGTGTTAGCTACATGTCCTTTTTCTAGGCCCCCTCTACTTTCCTCTCCCCATACTTTTCTCTTTTTCTTCTTCCAGGGCCCTTACTTTGCATCTGGGACCATTTCCCACTTTCCTTGCTTCCTTACTTAAGACTGACTTCCAAGTTGTTTCCCCCAGTAAATCTGACCAAATAAATCTAGTTGTAATTCACTATGTAATCTCAGTGTGATCACTTCAATTTCTCTCTCACCTCCAGTTTACAATTAAAGATCTTTAAAAGTAGAATTTGGGGAGCAGACATGACTCAGGCAGTTGGATACCCGTCTCCCACATGGAAGGTCCTGGGTTCAGTTCTGGTGCCTTCTAAAGAAGACAGGCAGACACAAGCAAAAACAACAACAAGCAGACAATGAGCATACAACAAGCAAAAAACAACAATGAGCAGATGAGCAAAAAAAAAAAAAAAAAAAAAAAAAAAACAACGAGCAGACAACAAGTAAAACAACAATAAGCAGACAGCGAGCAAAAAAAAAAAACAACAATGAGCAGACAACTAGAAAGAACAGAAAAGTGGAGCAGGGAGCAAATGTGGCTCAAGTGGTTGGGTTCCCGCTTCCCACATGGGAGGTCCCAGGTTTGGTTCCCAGTACCTCCTAAGAAGAAACAAATAGACAATGAGGAGGCAATGAGCAGGAACAATGAGCAAACAGACAAGGGAGCCATCTCAAGGGGGGAGGGGAGCCAGAATTTTCCATTACTTGTCTTGATAGATTTGAATCCATCATAGTGCCCCAAATATGAAAATATGCCTATAGAAGTAAAAGAAAACCCTTTTTAGAATGCTCCGAGATTGTATTCTGGTTCTGCCTAAATTGACCAGTGCTATCTTCTCCCCTGTTCCTTCCTTGCCCTCTCTGGGGAGTAAGACACTTATGGCCCAGGGGAATTGGCTTACTCCAAAGTTCAGGATGGTCTACTCTTTGTGCCATGCCAGACTCTGCCTCTTTTCTAGTGACATCTTCTAAAGTTTTTGGCTCCCAATAGGAGCATGGGCTTCATCACCAGCCTGATCACAGTTCAAATGCCAGCTCCACCTCTAATGGTGCTTAAACTTGAGCTTCAATATCCCCATCTGTAAAACAGGAATGATAATATCTACCACATGGTATTGTGAGGCTAAAAGAAATAATTTATGTAACATTTAGCATAGATGCTGGCATGTATTATAAAAATGATAATTTATTCTTCCATTTATCACATGCATATAAAGCATGGGAAGTTTCATTCATTACATAGAAATACCTTTGTGCACCCTCCTCCTCCTCCACAGCCCTTCATCACTCCATACTGAATGATTTGAACTGGTATTTTAGTTTGCTAGGGTTGCTGTGATAAATGGCACAGACTGGTTGGCTTAAACAACAGGAATTTATTGTCTCAGTCTGGGAGAATAGAAGTCCAAACTCCAGTTATTGGCAGGCCACCCTTTCTCTGAAGCCTGTAGCTTTCTGGTGGTGGCTTGCTGGCAGTCATTCTCTAGCTCTGTCACATGGCAATCTGTCTCTTTTGGTCTCCTCCTGTAGTTCTCCTTTGTTGTCCAAATTCCCTTTGCTTATAAGGACTCCAGTCATAAAGGATTAAGGCCCATCTGGATTCACTTTGGCCTCATCTTCATAGGATCTTGGAAGATGCTATTACAAATGGGGGTTAGGATTTGAACATGTCTTTATGGGAGATATGACTTAGTCTGCAACGGCTAGTCAATTCACAAATCAATTCCCTATCCCTAACTTTCATTTTTGGCCCTGAACACTGACATTTTCCAGCATATTGAATAGAGCTAACATTGACTCTCTGTAGCCCAAACCCTGGAAGAAAACATCTTTTTTCTAAACAATTTTTTTTTTCTGCCAGTTAAGAGCCATAATAATCATCATTGTTATGTCATGGCTCTTGGGGAGGACTTTGTCCGTGTGGTTTTGGAATACTCTCTTTTTACATTTACAACCACAGAGTCGACATCAAGCAAATAAAATAGTTCACATCTTCTCTTCTTCACAGTAAAAGACCTCTCTCACTTATCTCAGTGCATTTGGTAAAATATATTTTTGAGAAATTTTTTTCCAACACTAGAGCCAGCTGCTAGTTTAATTTTTTCCTTATAAAAACACCTGGGACACTCTTCTGGTCCTTCCACTTATATGTTCCTGCTGGTAATATATTTTGGAAGTATTTTATTTTCATTTTTAAGGTTCGGGGCTTTAGGGAATTGACTTCTGTTTTGATTTATTTTAGCTGTGAATGTTTGTGGGTGTGGGTGTGTTTTACTGCCTACCAGTCAGTCTGCCCTCTTCTTTCCCTCCCTCCTGTCATCCTTTCTCTATATCTTCTTAAATCTTCTTCCTCCATATGATCAATATGTAGATGCTTCTCAAACACTCAGTAAGAATCAACACCTATTAAACTCTAGAAAGTCCTTCTTACTAATTTAAATACGGGTGCTGAGAGCAGATTCTAGTGTCATGAGACCTGTCTGAGCCCTAAGTCAGTTGAGTCAATGGTCAATATATGGGCCACATGCAGGCCAATTGCTCCATAATCACCAAGGCCTTTATTGATTTGCATTTGTCTAGATCAACCATTTTGCCTTAACAGCATAATTGTTCTGCAATTTAATATATTGCTTGTTTTTCTATTATTAGTTATGATGGTGGAAGCAACCAATTAGAGAAGAAAATTATTGAATAGGTATACCAAGAGGACACTCTCAGTCAAATTTAGAGTTACAGTTGGAATAAGTCTACAGTAAGACTCTTTGTATGACATTCCTGAGTCGAACATTTTTGATAGATTTGACCAGTTAATTTGGTCAAAATACCTATGTTGGCAGTTTGATATTGTTTATGAATTGCAAAAATAGATATTGGATTATGTTTGTAAACTGGTCTGTCCCTCCAGGCATATTAGATTATATTGGATTCAGAGGTTTCACTTTCACTTGATTAAATAATGATTAAGGCTTTGATTGGGGAAGAGGAATGCTGAATGTTGGCAGCCATCTTGCTCCAACATGTGGCAACAGACTTTGGTGAGGGAAGTAACTTATGTTTTATGGCCTGGTAATTGTAACCTTCTACCCCATATAAATACCCTTTATAAAAGCCAACAGATTTTTTGGTATTTTGCATCAGCACCCCTTTGGCTGACTAATACACCTATCAATTTGGTCAGGGAACCAATTTGCCTGATAGCGTATATATGGCACTGAATTCACCCACCAGTTTATTCAAAATAATCAATACAGCAACTGCATTCATTCATTGATTCATTCAACATATTTACTGAGCATCCTGCTATGTTCTGGGTGTTCTAGGAACTGGAGATTCAAAGGAACAAAACAGACCAAGTCCCTGTTCTCGTGGAGTTACGTTCTAATAGGGAAATAGATAATAAGCAAGAAAGCAAAGAATCCATATAATTTCTGGCAGAGACATGTGCTCTAAAGAAAGGTTGAGAACAATGAAGAGGATCATTTCATTGTAGGTAATGAGGGAAGGCCTGTCTGTGAAGGTGACAGTTGAGCCACCCAACTCTAACTGTGGTGAACTACTATGCTGGTCTCTTTCCCTCTTTCTACCAGCCCTCTTTTGAGTGAAGCTTGGAAAATGTTTATATTTTTTAAACAAATCTCCTTATAATCTGGAAGACACCACCTCTAGACTGAAATACCACTGCTCTTTCTCAGAGCTTTCACTCCTGTGGGTTTTTACAAATTGTAGAACCTGGTATAGATGAGCATGTTTTTCAGAAAACATTTTATGATTTTTTTTGTTCATTCAAATACATCTTCTCTAATCTTTTATTTAATTTGTGATTTCAGAGCTCCTTTTATTTTTCCACAAAATAATGGCTCTTGTAAACATAACTTAAGTGTTCAGTCAAAAGTCCATGTCAGGATGTAGAGATGAAACAATTGTATCACAAATTAAGTATTTCTTCCTTCCAAATTCCACTTCTCAAATAATTCTTTAGTCAAATTCCCCAAATCTTCCTCCAAAAATACAAATGCCTTTGAAATTCTTGTAGTTCCAACTATGAAATGTACCTGTTGTGAGTTTTTTGTTTCATTTCAAAGGCTCCCCGCCCCCTTTATTGAAATCATCTAAATAAAGTATATGAAACAGTTGGGATTTTTCCACAGTTTGGTTGAACTGAAGATGCTAGATGAATTTAGTTTTTCCAAGAGAAGATCATGGTTGCATGAATGCCTGCCCATTCAAGGATTCAACATGTCTAAAGAAGCCTATCAATTCTTTGTGTATAGTGAGGCAGATTTTTTCAAGGCCTAAGTCATTCTTCAGAAATAACAATTATTTGTGTTCTCTATGTGCCAGCCATTGTTCTAAAAACTGTATTTTTTGAAACTTATTTCTCACAACTCTGTAATTATCCTCATTCTACAGATAAGGAAACTGAGACACAGAGAAGTTTAGTAACCATTCTGAGATCACGCAGTTAGAATGGGTAAGAACCGATATTAAAACCCAAGCAAAACACACACACAGACAAACCAAGCAAAGTGGATCTAAAAACACCCTCTAAACATCTACCTCATACTGCCTCTCAATGGTAATCAATGAGGGGTTCAAGCAATGCATATTCAGCCAGTATGCACAGGCATGGCCTCGCAGGAGTGCCACAGCCCTCTTGATGGGTTGGTGGCCCACTCTAATTGGTGGGTGCCAATGGCATAGTAATTGTTAAATATTTAGATTCTATGGCAGCATTAATTCATTTTCTTTACCTCCAGGCTCTGGCTTCATGTTCTGTATCTGATTTACTGCAGAGGCCAACAAGGTGGGGATTTTGCTGGTCAATTGTGGCAGAAGTATGGTACAGAAAACTGAGAGTGTTCTTTGCATAGTTTAAAGATTAGCTCTTTCAACCTACTAATTCAATAGATGAGTAAACTGAGGCTGATAAATATGAAAGAGCTCCCAAGACTCACTCAGCGTAGTCCAGAACCCAGGTTTCCTGACCACTAGGTCTCAGGCTGCATACTCCTCCTTCCCTTGCCTCCTTCCATGGACTGTGGTATCCCATCAAGGCATCTTGAGACACTGCCAAAATGGTCGATTTCCATGAAACAGCCCTCCCTGGTCCTACTGCTAGGTCTTGGATTGCCCTTTTCTATTCTCTCTTCATTGCAGCTTCATTTTCTCTCTTTAGATATAGGGCTAGAGAGAGCTAGAGAGATCTAGAGAGAGAGCAAGATGCCATATATATCATAATATACCAGGAGTCCAACCTCAGCACACTTCTCTTTTGAAAAATACATTCTTCTTGCTATTAACGGACATTGCTTCATTTACCACCCACAAGTCAATGATCAGCATCTATTTTCTGTGCTCTCTACGATCCCAAAATACAGAACCCCTATTTCAAGCTTTCTATTGTCTCAAAAGCTCAAACTCAGCATATCCAAAAAGAAAATCCATTGCCCCGCCTCCCCCCAATCTACTCTTCCTCCAATAACCTTCTTCCATTAAGCCTGTCCTGGTTAGTGCCAACATTATCAACCTGGCCTCCCTAGCACTGTGACTCCTTCCTCCCTCGTTCACTCTATTAATTATCTTAGCCTATTGATTGTACTTCTGACAGCTCTCAAATCTGACTTCTCCATTCTGTTCCCATATTAATGCAGACTTTGTTATCGCTCTCCTGGATTTTTTAAAAAGCATTGAATTGAAGTATAATATTCATATAGAAAAATGCACAGATCGTAAATGAACAACTGAGCAGCAGCCATGTGACCAACATCCGGATCAGGAAACACAGTATCACTGGAACCACATCAAAGTCTTGCTTCCTCGATGGCCAGCACCTGAAATTCCACAGCTGATGTCTAATGACTTTAAGGCCCAGGTCCTGATCAAAATTCAAATATCCAAGGTGGAGGGGTACTTTAAGCCATCACTACTTTTGTATAGCTAAATGTGTGTGAAGGATCTAAGAGCAGAAATCCTGAACAGCACATTCCATATCTATAATTTGGTCTACCAGAAACAGCACATCATAGCAAGCCTTTTGTAAGTTTATCATTTCTTTTCTGGAGAGCTTCTTTCTCTAACTTTAGGATTATAATCTGTACCCTCAAACTATTTTTATAGTTTTGATCACTTCTGTCAAAGACCCACCTATTTAAAGAGCTACTAGTATAGAAAAACTCTCTCTAGCTTTCTTTAAAGCCATTAAAAGAACATTCAGATTTATTTCTGATGACCAGAAAATAGATTAACATTACTGGTCAAAAATTTTTAAAGTTTTTCCCCTAGTTTGGCTACTAGGCAATTGTTACATGCCATGGATTTATGACCTAATCATATCTAAACCCAATTGAATAATGAGAAGAAAATTTCAAATGCAATTGAGTTGCTCCGAAATCTATCATATACTATTCAATTGCCCCTGAAGATATCAACAAGTAACTCAATTTCATCGGATTTCTTCAGGAACAATTGGAGTGTTCCTGAATGACTGAAATGACTCACCTTCTCAGGTAGAGCTCAGCTGTATAAAAATGAAGGACATGTGGTTAGAGGAACACTCAGTGGATGTCAGCTAAGAATCTGTCAGACACCATTCTGTGCTGCAAAAATTGTTACGCTGGAGCATGGAAAGAAACCATTATGGATGCAATAATACTTACACGCTGCACATTTATTCTTTCATTACACAATCTATACTATGCCAGGAACCATGCTAAATGCTGGGGCTATAAAGACTAGGCAGAAAGGCCATAGTCATTTACTGCCCGCCCCCCTCCCAGCTCTATTCCCCTGGTCATGGTCTATGATTTAGGGGGTGAGGAATATGCCCCCCATGGTGACTATGCAGTCTGGGGGCCTTCACTCCAAGATTCAGGGATGGAATATGTGACCCTGGTTTAAACCAATTACTGTATCACATTCTCCTGGCCATAGTCATTGAGGTAAGGGAGGCCACGTGACCAATCTACTCAGAGTGAATTCAGAGTTTTAAGAGAACTTTCCCAAAAGACTCTTGCTCTTTCATCCACCAGAGAGGTTTTGGCTGCTATGTGCATTTCACCACTACAAAGGGAGAACTCGAGGCTTTCAGGGTCACCCATTGGGTTTGAGCATTACATTAGTGTAGCAGAAGGCTCAGCCAAGGAATGGTGAAAAGCAGAGTTACAATGACAGTAAATGAGCCCTGGATCTAATTGTACCTGAAGCCAGTCCTTTAGCCTGATACTTTCTAACCTCATACCCAACTTCTTAGTTAACAGATCAGGGTGCAATGCTAAATGTATCCAGATAGGGAAAAGGCTGAGCTGAGTCTATCTTCAACCTGAATCAACTCAGAGTCAAGAAAACAAAGGCTGGGAGAAAGTAAAGAAATAGAACAATGTTTATGAGAGAAGGAGCAGTTGGAGTCTTTCCTTTCAGTGTGTGCTCTTCATCGTCAGGATTATACTGACCTAACTAGATGAAAAATGAAAAGCACAGTCAAGATTTCCAACTGCATGACCCCAGGTATCCAATGCAGCTTCTGTTTCTTTAGTGAATTGATTTGCCGGGTGAGTAACCTGGCCTGAAGTTAAAATGCAAAATAATAGAAGGTAACCAATAACCCTGACAGCTCTTAATGTGAAGCTAGAATGATGTAGAGACAACTCCCCCCATTTCATCCAAAATATTTGCTCTCTTTAACAAAGAAAGAGCAAGAACTCTGTGAAAAACAACTTGAAGCTGAAGAGCGGAGGGCTTTGTAACTGAGAACAGCCTCGGGGGGTCAGTGGGTGAGTGGCTGGCTCTGGGTGTGATTTGAGGGCTGCAAAGAAAATTATTTCTCTGATCTTGTGATTTTTCCAGGGATTTAGATCTGATTTGTCTGTAGTCTACCACCCAGTAACAATCTAAGAAGAAGCATAAAATTACGAAGCCACAGCAAATGGATTCAAATGCTGCCAGGTCTTTATACGGTGGTGACAGCTGCTAACCTGTATAGTTTTCTTCCACCTTGTCATCACCACCATCACCGTCATCATCATGGTGGCGAGCATGAGGGATATAGGAGGCTGGCAGTGAGCTTCTCTTTTAATCTCCTTCTAGTATGCTTCACTATTCTTCGGAAGCTGAAATGCATTTCCTAGACCCTTTGTGCCTGGGTTTTTTAATGGGATTTAGGTTCTTTTCAACAAGATGCACCCAAATGAGGTCTGAAAAGCAGAACTGAGGTATTGCATCTTTCTGCTGTTTCTGCTATGTTTTGCTGACAAGTGCAGTTGTAGAGACACTGGACAGCATTCCAGTGTCCTCTTACTGGCTTCATTGGCATGAGAGGTGGGGTGTGGAACACTCTGTTTTTGGCTGGTGCAGATCTAGCAGGCAAGGGTGTGATCCTAGAGCCTCCAGCTGCAGCAGCAGTGTCTTCCTGGCCCCTGGATCACAGCTAGGGTGCTGTTTGGGAAGTCAGCAGTTCCAGAGGAAGCATGAGGCACCACCTTTCTGGATAAACAGGTAGCAGCTCCCCTGATGGCGGGTTCTACAGGGTTGTTCTGGGAGCTGCTCTTGGAGGCCCAGCCTACGCCACCCCCTCCCCCATCCTCCAGCCCTTCCAATGAATTTGCAAGCACCTGTGGCCCTGTATTAACTCTGTTCTACTTTAAAAGGCCTAAATGGTTTCTGTTTTCTGCTACTGACCCTGATTAATACAATCACCATAATCAAAAAACATTTATGAAGAAGAGCCCTGGTTTTTTTGTTTGTTTGTTTGTTTACAATAAACAGTATATTTATTTAGGTAACCACTGATCTCAGATATGAAAATTAGCAGTGTAAAAAGTATATTCAATGTTTAAAGAAAAAAAATTAAAGGGGGAATTAAGAACTCCTAGCAAGTAAAGAGAATTGACTGCAAGGTCAGATGAGGAGCAGAAGGGGGGGGGGGTACCAGAAAGCCAAAAAGGTGGTAGGGGAGGGGAGACGCCCAGGGGCAACAGCATGCCCATGGCTGGGGCAGATTCGCCCGTGGCAGTGAGGTGGCAAGGGAGGAAGGATTGCTGCAGAGGCTGCGGCAAGCCCAGTAGCTTTCAGCTGTGTTGAAGCACAGATCTGCTGCTGACAATTTTATTTTTGACTTTTATATATTTGAAAATGTCTTTTATTGCACCCTCATTTTAAAAAAAATCTTTCTGAATCTCTGTTTCTTATTCTATAAAATTAAAACAATATTCTCCGACTCAAGGGATCATTTCCATGATGAAGTGAAATGACTCATGAGTAAGATACTTAGCCCAGGGCCTGGCCCTGAGCAGACACTTGATAACTAAGTTTTTCGCCTCTTCTCTTTCCCAACAGGATGTAGCTTTTGCTTGGAAGTAAGCCTTGAGGTGGTCAACCATTCCTAACCAAGCAGGGGGCTCTGGTCCAGTGCAAGAGCTCAGTGGATGGGGATGCTGCCAGCATGACTGAGCTCAGAACCCCACACCCCTAGGACGGCAGGTGGGTTTGCGGAGCCAGGGAAGCACTGAGTCAACTGCGGCAACACTGTCTGAGAGAGCGGACGAGGCAGCTGGGGCACTCTCATCTAGGGACGAGAGCCTTCATCAAGGTTGGCAGCTGAATATGGAGAAAGCCAGATGGGTATGAGGTGCGAGAGGATCTTGACAGGTGTTCTGAAATGTTGTCAAGAGACCGAAAATGACTTATCCAACTGCATCATTATTATTGTTACTAATTGAGTCCGTGAATCAGTCAAAGTCATCGAGGTTACTTTGAAAGGAAGCATTTGAGAAGTGGGATGCTGTCTTTTTTCATTGTTGGGTGGCTAATATAGCAATCATGTATGTTTTCTGGCATGGGATTCTGTGAATAACTTAAGAAAGAATAGATTTTCTCATACAACCCAAAGCCTCTGTTTTTTGTTTGTTTGTTTGTTTTATTAGAGAAGTTACAGGCTTACAGGAAAATCATGCATAAAATACAGAGTTCCTATATTCCACCCTATTATTAACACCTTGCATTAGTGTGTAACATTTGTTACAATTCATGAAAGAACATTTTTTATAATTGTGTTATTGACTATATAGTCCATCATTAAAATAGGGTTTACTGTTTGTGTTGTACAGCCCTGTGTTTGTTTTTTAATGTCCTAGTTTTGAGTACTATAAAAAAGAGAATCACAAAATTTCTTCTCCTTCCTTTGAGGAGCTTATACTCTAAGACAAGGAATAAATATGTTTGAGCATCTAGGATGAAGAGCAAAATTAAAATATTATGTACAGGTCAAGGAAGAAAGAAAACATGGGAAGTGACTGAATTTGGTGCCCAAACAGAGCGGGGTGAAGAGAAGGAATTAAAACCAGAAAAAATCTAAGAGATGGGTTTTCATTAGGAAATAGTGAAAGAAGCAGATGCCTTGGTGGACTGTGGAGAAAGGAAGACTTAAAGAGGCAGAAAATAAAATAATGGGAGAGAGGTTCTTGGGCAGCTTGTGGATTTCATTACTTGAGACTTGTTTGTGTGGGTAACATCTCTAAACTTTCAAAAGAGCAATATTTGTATAATGTCAGTTAGTATTCTTTTTTTCTTTCTTTTTTTTTTTTTTTTTTTAGGTCAGAAGTAATACATGTGCACAATGCTGATGAAGTAAGTATGTTAAACTCAGGCAGAATTTCATGGATCCTATATGTCCACACCTAAATCTCAGACTTAATTCACAGTAGGATATTTCATCCATTTTGCAATGCAAAATAATAATATCACTTGAAAACTGGCACACTATGTATTTTTATTGCTCTAAAACTTCTCTGTGATATTTATGGTAAAAATCAGATTCAATCATTGCAGATGATCTATTGGGAAGAAGTGCCAATGACATTTTTTAAAGGAGCTATGAGTTCAGGGATACTTTGATTTCAAAGTAATTAATTCCAAGGGGATCCTTTCCAAGATGAAAAAGTGATGTTATTTGGTCATGAGAGCTTTCATAGTCATAAAGGAAAAAGGAAGCACAATTCTTTTATTAAATTGACATTGCTTCAAGAAAAAAAGCTAAAAAATGATTGATTAAAAATATAATGTAGGGGATAGAAGCATCTGGTTCAGGAACAGAAACAAAGGCCCTTCGACATATGGCACTAATTTGCATTTATGCCTATGTAATCTCACCTTTTCAAATTGCGATGCCTTTCTCAAGATGGGCTATTCTGGGTGTCAATGTGGATAAGAAAGCACAAGGGAGACACCTCTCTGTTCTGGCTGGTTTCTTTATGGAAAAGGTGTTCAGTATCAATTCAGGGACTGGGGCAGGTGTGCATCGCTGGTTCCAATTCATCCACAGTCACAGCTGCCAACCCGAGTAAAATGGAGTTAAATCTAGTGGACTTGATTAGAAACCTACCTCCAAGTGTCCAGGCAAAAGCTCTTTAAAGATTTTATTGAGGCTTAATTCTCCCTATTTAGAAGGCAAAATTGAAAAACCCAATTTGACAAAGCACAAAATGACGGGATTTTTATAGGCCTGAATCTTCATACCCAAGTGAGTCAGACTTCATCTTCAACAGAACTGTAGAGGGCTGCATCAAATGAAGCCCTCTTTCTCTAGTGACTCATAAAGAAGAGCTGCAGCAGCATTTCTTCTGCCCCTCCCTTGCACTGCCTTGGCTGGGGCGCCTGCCTTGAGGCTTTCTCAACCCCCAGGCAGCCACGCAAATGGGGGTGGGGGTGAGGCATTGGGGCTCACCAAATGAGAAAGGAGGAGAAATGCATTCTCAGAGAAGCCTAGATGTCCAATATACCTGGAATAATAGGGATAATGCTTCCTTTAGACTTAATTATTGAGAAAAATGTCCCCTCCCTCTTTCAGGAAACACCACATTTAAATCTGCATTCCCTTCAATCTTCTGAAGAATGGGTTCTAATCCATGGCACTGTCTACAGAGCTTCTCTCTCTACCTGACCCTGACTCAAGGCCACTTAGTGACTCAGCCCCCAGCCAGCTGCAGCCGTGACCTTGGGTATAATCCCAGGTTCCGTCCATGTTGCTATTTGAGTTGTTCTTATAAACAGCCACCCTGTCTTCTCTTGGGAGAAATTGCTCAACTTTTCATGACCCTGTCTCATAAATATAATTTTTAAATTAAAATTTTCTTAATACAAAGAAAGTGGTTTTCTGAGCTAACTGGTTTCTGGCTTCTTTCTGGCCAGCTGCCTAGTCACTACTGGAGGCAGAAATCTGCCGGGATGTCCCAAGCATCCAGGGCTAAACATTCAGCTTTACTAACTCTAAACTATTTTTATTGGGATTATTTCTGAAATTTATAATATTTGTCTTTTTCATTTTTTAGCTCCCTTGCTGGCCCATATGAGTTTTCCTGACAATAAAACTCCAAGTTTTATTTCTTTGCTGGAACAGTAACTTCTATTTCATGTTCTGCTCTATGAAAATACAACAAACTGATTTAAAAGAATTTTTCTCCCTCAGAAATGACTTCAGTGAGTAGGTGTTTTGAGACTTTATAGACATAGCATAGAGCTTCCCTACTTTTTTCCTACTTGAAAAACTTCGTATCAGTGTGTAATAAATTTTATAATACTGATTTCAGCTGAGATCTTGAAATTATGACACTTAACCCATATTCTAAATTTATCTTCCAAAGATTTGTAATTTCCATGAAAATTTGAGTAACGTGTTCACTCCAATCAACCGAATTGTAGATGAAAAAATATATTTCAGCGGATTATGTCCAATTTATTAAAAAATAAAAAAATATATAATGGTTGCTAAAACAATTTCATTTCTCCAGAAAACTGCCCTTCTCAAAGAACAACATCCCAATTGGCTGAGAAAGAACGAGGATAGTTTAGAGAACATAAGGTAAATTAAGGAGTGTCTGTGTTAGGTTCTATGTCACTATTCCTATCCTGGAAACTGAATTATAGTTACCCAAATTATGAAAAATTACATGTGTTTGCACACATCTCTGACAAAATTTTGGAAATGCCAAATTACAGGAGTAAGGTCATCAGGCTAATAACATGGTCAGATGTATTTGGTAAACATAAGAGCTACTTGTCTCTGTGGCAGTGAAGGTTCTGGAGACATCTGCAGGGTAGAAGAGGATGAAAGGCTTTGGGCATTTAGTGCTTTCCAGAGTGGTGTTGTGGCTCTGCACCCTGGTTTGGGAAGTCATAAGCTGTCAAGTCAGGCAGGGTGGAAAAGAGCACAAAATAACCTCATTCTGAGCCTCTCTCACTATTATGCTTCATCTTTGATTAAACCTAATGGGATTCTTTACAAAGTAAACCTCTGTGTTTTAACAGGAGTTATAAAGGTTATCAGGTAAATATTTCAAAGGGCTTTAGAAATGTGTCCTAAGGAAATAGGGTAAGTGCCCCTGCTTTTGCAAGCTATTTAGTTCTCCTTTTTCCAGTTTCTCTTCTTCCTCTCCTTATCATTATGAAAAAGAGGCAACACGCCAGAAATAGATAATGTGAACATTCTAGTCATAGTTTGGATACAGACAACCTGAAAAAATATGAGAAATACAGGTAATCAATCTAAAACATTACTTATGTAAATGTTCAGTGATAGATGAGTCCCGTGGAAACCTTCTGTTCTGTTGGTTCCGTACTAAATATACCTTTTCTTTTTCTGCTCTTTTTCCATTCCTCTCATATTGTCTTTTCTCCCTGTCTCTACTGTTAATATCACACCTATCAGCTGAAGCCCAGCACAAAACATGACCCTTTATAAGACCAAACGTGATCTTCACCTCTGAACTCTGTAGGGCTTAATTTCTGTCCCAGGTATTTGACACCTCCTGCAATGGCTTGCATTGGAGTTAACATTAAATACATCCTGATTTGATGGAGTCCAGATTTACCTTTTGTCGTGGAATCTCTGCTTGCTTAGCATTTGTCCCAGATTTTTTGTTTTTTATTTTTAACAAAGTCTTATTACTAATCGTGACATTAAAATAAGCCAGCTTGAATTTGGAAGACCTTCACTTTGCATTTCCATCTTCTGCTTCGTCTAGGGGTGTGTAAAAAAATACGTGCACTGAACAGAGAGTTTTCACTTTAAAGCACAGTTAAATTTAGAGATGACCAGCAAACATGCCTCTCTTTTCTTGACCTTTTTAAGATGCAATGTTAACTAACAATTTCCTTTCAAGGACAACAAACCGTACACTCACTGATTAACTCAAGTACTTGGGAACACAGCTTGTTCCTGCCAACTCTGAGGGGTGGTGGGAGAAGTGAGCAACACCATTGCTCCAGCTGGATACTTGGTATAGCAGCCAGTCATGCTGGAGCCTGAGCTACAGACTGCAAAACGAGGGAGGCCTCCCTGCCATCTGGCATAAGGGTCAGTGGGAAATGGGGGAAATTATAGGTTGGATCATGGAGTATGTCCAGAAAATAGAGGCTGAATAGTACTGCCATAGGGCATAGAGAAAAGATTGTCAGAATGCTTTTGCTGCAGTGGTTCTCTCATTTATTGTGTAGTAAATACCAACATTAATTTATTTTATTGTTTGGTAACATGTTTTTTTTAATTTTGAAAAAATAACTGCCATCAACAATGAGCTTTTTATATTATTATTGAGATAAAATACACCATCTTAAACATTTTGAAATGTAGAATTCAGTGGTATTTAGAATATTCACAATGTTTTGCAACTATCACCACTATCTAATTTCAAAATATTTCCATCACTCCCAAAAGAAATCCCCTACCTCATAGCAATCACTCCCAATTTCCCTTTCACCTCATTCCTTGGGAGCCACCAATCTGTTTTCTGTCTTTATGGATTTGCCTATTCTGGATATTTCAGATATAAAAGGAATCATAGAATATGAGGCTTGTAGTGTCCAGCTTCTTACACTTAGCATAATGTTTAAGTAGCCTGTATCAGTACTTCATTTCTTCTTATGGCTTAATAAATATTCCATTGTATGGAAATAACATTTTATTTAGCCATTCATCAGTTGAGGATATTTGGGTTATTTCCATTTTTTGGCTATTATGATAATGCTGTTATGAACATTCACATACAAGTTTTTGTGTATACATACATTTTCAATTCTCTTGGGTTTATACCTGGGAGTTGAATTTCTGGGTTCCATGGTAACTCCATGTTTAACTTTTTGAAGAACTGCTGATCTGTTTCCACAGTGGTTGTACCATTTTACATTGTATGAAGGTTCTAATTCCTCCACATTTTCACCAACACTTATTATTGCCTGCATTTTTGATATACCCGTCCTAGGGGAGTGTGAAGTGGTATCTCATTTTGATTTTGATTTATACTTCCCTAATGACTAATGATGTTGAACATCTTTTCATGTGCTTATTGACCATTTGTATGTCTTCTTTGGATAAATATCTATTTGAATCTTTTTGCCCATTTTTTAATCCATTCTATCAGTCTATCTTTTGATTGGGGAGTTCAATCCATTAACATTCAATGTTACTACTGTAAAGGCATTACTTACTTCATCCATTTTGTCCTTCCTGTTTCTTAGTATGGCTTGTAATTTTTTTGCTGATGTCTAGGCATCTGAATATGTTGATGAATTTACTCTGATGGCCAATTTCTCTCTCTTGCCTATTTTTTCACAGCTCTTATTTGATATTTGGTTCAACTTATTCTAAGTCTTTATAAAATTGCACAGGTTAAGTTATCAAAATTGGGCCAGGGACTCACTAATGGGGCACAGATTTTCTCCCAGGAGGCTTAAGAGAGACCTAAAAGCAGTTTTTCTCTATGCAGTCTCCATACTGGCCAGCAGATGGCACTTGTCGGTGAACCTTTCCACAGAGGTGTTTCTTTTAATCTTACTTTCCTGTGTTTCTGGTCTGGCCAGAGCCAAGATTCAATGTGGGCTCTGCTGACCAAATTCACTGAAAAGAAGGCCCCTGACTCCCACTCCCTTTTCCCTTCAAACAGCTAATAGGAAGGAAGATGTCTGTGCCCCTCTTAGTCAACCACAGTGAGCCAGGGGTTTTACACCCACATGATGTCTTGAGGGTGGGGGATGGGAGCCCTTCCTTGACCTTCCTGGCCAAAACAACAAAGTAACTCACTTTTGTTGTTTTGGGTTCTTCGTGTCTCTGTCCCTCACCCTTCTGGGAATTGTGTAGCACTATCCTGGTTGTCTGACCCCCAAAGCAGGTCCCTTGGTCAGCTTTTGGCCCTTTCTCCATTGTTTTCTGCCCACTCTGACACCATCTTCCTAGAACTCTTTTGCCCACTTTTAAATTGGGCTATTTGTCTTTTTATTGTTGAGTTGTAGGAGTTCATTATATACTCCAGACATACAGACCTTTATCAGATATATGATTTGCAAACATTTTCTCCCATTCTGTGGGTTGTGCTGTCTCCACTTTTTTCATAGTATCCTTTGATACACAAGTGTTTTTAATTTTGATGTAGTCTAATTTATCCATTTTTTTTCTTTTGTTCTTTGTGCTATTGGGGTCATATTTAAGAAACCATTGCTTAATTGAAGGTCCCAAAGATATACATCTATGTTTCCTTCTAAGTGTTCTGTACTTTAAGCTCTAACATTTAGATTTTTTATGTATGTTGAGTTAAATTTTTAATACATTGTGAAGTAGTAGTCTAAATTCATTCTTTCGTATGTGGATATCCAGTTGGTACAGCACCATTTGTTGAAAAGACTCTTAGTTCCTCAACAAATAGTATAGGTACCCTTCTCAAAATCAATTAACCATAGATATAAGGGTTTATTTCTGGACTCTCAATTCTATTCCATTGATCAACATGTTTATTCTTATGCCAAAACTTCAGTGTTTTCATTACTGTCACTTTGTAGTATATTTTGAAATCAGAAAATATTCTTGTTTTTCATGATTGTTTTAGCTATTCAGGGTTCCTTGCATTTTCATATGAATTTTAGGATCAGCTTGTTTCTTTCAGCAAAAAAGGCATTTGGAATTTTGGTAGGGATTATTGAATCTGCAGATCAGTTTGTAGAGTATTGCCATCTTAACAATATTAAATCTTTCTATGCATGAACATGGGAAGCTTTTCCATTTATTTAGGTTATTTTAAATTTCTTCCAAAAATGTTCTGTAGTTTCCAGGGTAAAAGTCTGCACTTCCTTGGTTAAATTTATTCCTAAGTATTTTCATCTTTTTGATGCTATTATAAGTGGAATTTTCTTAATTGCATTTTCAAATTGTTCATTGGTAGTGTACAGAAATAAAACTAACTTTTATAATTGATCTTGTATCCTGCAAATTCGCTGAACTCATTTATTATCTCTAATAGTTTTTTGGTTAGATTCTTTAGGGTTTTTACATATAGTATGCCACCTGCAAATAGAGGTAGTTTTACATCTTCCTTTCCAATTTGTGTGCCTTTTATTTCTTTTTCTTGTCTAATTTCCCTAGCTAGAACTTTCAGTACAATTTTGAATAGAAGCACCAAGAACAGACATCCTTGTCTTGTCCTGATCTTAGGGAAAGGCTTTCAGTCTTTCACCATTGAGTATGATGTTAACTGTGGGTTTTTCATTGATGCCTTTTATTAGGTTGTGGAAGTTCCCTTCTATTCTTAGTCTATGGGGTGTTTTATCATGAAAGAATTGGATTTTGTAAAATGTTTTTTTCTGTGTTTATTGAGATGATCATGTTTTGTCCTTTGTTTTGTTAATGAGTATTACATCATATTACTATGTAAAAGTTAAGGGACCTTTTATTAGATCACTTTAGGGCTCTTAATTGGACTACGTCAGTGAGTGGTGACTCAGGGTGGGTACCTGTCCTCTTATTGGTGTCTTATATAAACCCAGAGTTGAAATCAGAAACACACAAAGAGGAAGAAGAGGAGATGCACAGAAAAGGTAGCTCTGCCATTTTGACCTGGCTGTGTGAGAGGGAGGACTCCAGACTTGCCTACAGCTACAGAAAGACAGAAGACCTGAGAGGAGCCATGGCCCAGAGAGAGATGACTGATCACCCACAGCTGAGCTCCAGGAGAAAATAGAGACTGGCAGACCTGCCATTTTGCTTCACCATGTGGCAGGACTCCAGGATCTGCTGGCTTTGACCTTTGGTGAGAAAACATCTTGATGATGCCTTGGTTTGGACATTTTCATAGCCTCAGAACTGCAAACTTTCCCCCCTAATAAATTCCCATGAAAAAGGCAATGCATTTATGGTAAATTGAATGGCAGCCTTTAGCAAACTAAAATAATCAATCTAGCTAAAGGCTTGTCAATTTTATTGATCTATTCAAAGAACCAACATTTTGTTTTATTCATTTTCTCTATTGTTTTTCTATCCTCTATTCTATTTCTATTATAATCTTTATTATTTCCTCCCTTCTACTTGCTTTGGATTTAGTTTGCTCTTCTTTTTCTAGCTTCTTAAGGTGGAATATTGGGTTATTGATTTGAGATCTTCTTTTTTAACTTAGGCATTTACATCTATAAATTTCCCTATAAGCACTGCTTTCATTGTATCCTAGAAGTTTGGAATGTTGTGTTTTCATTTAGTTTATTTGAAAGTATTTTATAATTTCTGTTGCTTCTTTAACCCACTTGCTATGGAGAAGTGTGTTATTTAATTTCTGTTAATTTGTGAGTTTTCCAAATTTCCTTCTGGTAATGGTTTCTAAATCCATTCCAATGTGTTGTATGATTTCAGTCTTTTAAAATGTATTGAGTCTCATTTTGTGGCCTAACATATGGTTTAACCTGGAGAATGTTCTATATATATTTGATAAGAATGTGTGTTCTGTTGTTGCTGAGTGGATTTCTATAGATGTCTGTTATATCTATTTGGTTTACAGTGCTGTTCAAGTCTTCTCTTTCCTTTCTGACTTTGTCTAGTTATTCTATCCATTTTTGAAAGTAGGGTATTGAATTCTCTTATTGTAGAACTGTTATTTATCCTGTCAATTCTGTCAGGTTTTTCTTCATGCTTTTCTGGGCTCTGTTGTAAGGTCTTTTTAGGTTTATAATTGTTTTATCTTCTTGATGGATGGACCCTTTTATCAGTAATATGTCCTTCTTTTTCTCTAGTAACAATGTTTGCCTTAAAGTCCATTTTGTCTGATATTAGTATTGCTCCTCTATCTCTTTTTTGTTACTGTTTCCACGGAATATATTTTTCCATCCTTTTATTTTCAATCTATTTGTGTTTTTAAATCTAAAGTGTGTCTTTTGTAGACAGGATGTAGTTGGATCATTTTTTAACTCATTCTGTGACAATCTGTCTTTTAATCAGAGAGCTTAATCCATTTACATATAATGTAATTATAGATATAGAAGGACTTCCTTCTACCATTTTACTATTTATTTTCTATATGTCATATCTTTTTTGATCATCAGTTCCTCCATTACTGCGTTCTTTTTTTGGTAAATATATATTTTCTGGTGTACCATTTTAATTTCCTTGTCATATATATTTTTTAGTTATTTTCTTAGTGTTTGCCCTAGGGATTACCATTCACACTTTAACTGATAACAATCTAATTCAGAATAATACCAAATTATTTTCAATAGTAAACTTTGCTCTTATTGACTCCCCTTTCTACTGTGTTTGTCACAAATTACATCTTTATACATTTCTTGCTCATCAACATAGATTTACAGTTATTGTTTTACGCACTTTTCTTCTAAATCAGGTAGGAAAAAAGAGCTACAAATAAAAAATACATTAATGCAGTCCTTTATATTTATGTATGCAGTTATCTTGAGTAGTGTTCTTCATTTCTTCATGTGATTCAAGTTACTATCTAGTGTCCTTTTATTTCATCTTGAAGGGCTCTCTTTAGCATTTTTTGTAGAACAGGTCTGCTAGTAATGAACTTTCTCAGTTTTTGTTTATTTGAAATGTCTTAGTTTCTCCTTCATTTTTCTGAAGGATAGTTTTGCTGGATATAGAATTATTGGTTAACTATTATATTTCTTTCAACATTTTTAATGTCATTCCATTGTCTTATGGCCTCCATGGTTTCTGATGATAAATCAGCTGTTAATCTTATTGGGATTTCCTTGTATGTGATGAGTCACTTTTCACTTGTTTTCCAAATATCTTCTTTGTCATTGATTTTTAGCAGTTTATGATGATGTGTGTAGGTGTGGATAACTTGGAGATTATCCCACTTGGAATGCACTGAGCTTCTTAGATGTGGAGATAAATGTTTTTTAATTAAATTTGGGAAGGCTTGGGCCATTATGTCTTCAAATATTTTTTCTACTTCTTTTTTCTCTCTCCTCTCCTTTTGAGAATCTCATTGTATATATGTTGGTATACTTGATGGTCTCACAGGTCTCTTAGGCTCTTTTGATTTCTTTTCATTCTTATTAGTGTCTGCTTCTCAGACTGGCTAATCTCAATTTACCCATCTTTCAGTTCACTGATTCTTTCTTTTGCCTGCTTATATTTGCTTTTAGAGCCTGTAGAAAAATTTCCCCCTGTTATTGTACTTTTCATCTCTAGAACTTCTATTTGGTTCCTTTTTATAACTTCAGTCTTTATACCAATACCAATAATACTTTATTGGTATTATTTATTTGGTAAGACATTATTCTCATGCTTTTCTTTAATTCTTTAGTCATGGTTTCCTTTAGTTTTTTTTTTTTTTTTTTTTTTTTAACATGTTTAAAGTAGCTGATTTAGTCTTTGTCTAGTAAGTCCAATGTCTGGGCTTCCTGAAGGAGTTTCTACTGATTACTTTTTATCCTGAGTATGGGTCACACTTTCTTGACTCTTTGCATGCCTCATAAATTTTGTTGAAAATTGGACATTTTGAATATTATAACGTGGCAGTCCTGGAAATCAGATTCTCCCCCTAACCAGGGTTTATTATTACTACTTTTGTTGTAGTAGTTGTTTTTTAAGTGACTTTTCTGAACTAATTTTGTAAAGTCTGTATTCTGGGTCATGTGTGGCCACTGAAGTCTTTGTTCCCTTAGCTTATTGTTCAGGTAATGATTGGACAATGATTTCCTTCAATGTCTAGAACCAAAAAATCTCAAAGTCTTTGCAGAGGGGCTCTGCTTGTATGTTGGGATAAAACTTCAATAATCAGCTAGGAAGTTTACAACCTTGCCTTGGCCTTCAATTCCTTCTTCTGCAGGGCCTCAGGGCCTGTCAAAGTTGAGAGTTTAGGAAATTCTCCAGTATTTTCTGAGTATGCACACAGCCAGGGCTTATGCATGGCCTCTGGATTCCCAAGAATATGTCAGCACTTTTCAAAGCTCTTACTCTCAAATTTGTCTCATGCTTCAACTTTTCTTCCCAGGCTTTTTAGTTCATCTGTTGTCTGCATCAACTATTATCTATGCCTTAGGTAGCAAGGACTAAAACATTTGCCTATAAATGTTTTCAGTGAAGACCTCATGCACCTGTAGAGGCTTTTAGTACAAGGTGGAAGTTCCAGTCTGGTGAGATAAAAACAAGGCTTTTGAGTGGGTCTTCCATGAAGCCATCAGACAGATACACTAAGGACAATTTGCAGATGAAGTATGTTCTGTTCTCTCTTCTCTTGGTACTAGGAATGTAGGCTGTGATTTTCAAGACTACCCCTGAACTAGAAAATTGGGGATGGGATCAGGATAAGTTAAAATGCCACAAATCTCACTGTTCTTAGTGAGTTTCAGCTATTTTTCTTGAATAAGTTCTCGCTAGATTGCTGCAAGCTTTTTGGTTAGTTTCCAGAGTTTCAAAAGAGTCTATTCTGTTTTTTACAGATTTTCTTTGTTGCTTTTATGGAGGGGTTGGCTTTTAAAGTTCTTTATTCTCCTATTTTCTTTCAGCAATGGGATTTTTTTTTAAATTTTTTATTATTTTTTAAAAGATACTTAGATTACATAAATGTTACACAAAAAATACAGGGATTCCCATATGCCCCAAGCAATGGGATCTTAAAAAACACATAAAGAAAAATTAAGACCTGATTTTTCACATCTAAAGAAAATTGATGGTGAATGTGTAATGTGAGCAAAGTATTTTTCAAGTTTACCATACACCATGGAGGTAGTGATGACATACCTGACTTCTTAAAAACAGGAGATACAAATTTGCTGATGAAGTATCAATATCTACTTTAAAAGTTATTAGTTATTTTAAGAAGACTGTGTCTAAATACAATTTAATATGTATAGTTGCAGAAAAGTGTGTTTATACACCACTCTGTGGAATATGACTTTTCTTTAGATCAAATGACTGTTGTTCTAAATTAATTTCTCTCATTTTAAATCCCAAGTTCTCTTGTGCATGTGCAAAAAATGAAATGGCAACTGTCATATGTTGGCTCCATTAGCAGAGTAAGACATTTGCAAAAGGATAAATAATTCCTGTTTTAAATCCATGACATCTGATGCCTCAGAAAAAAATCAGTTGAATTAATGCCTATAATACTTGATTTTTTCCATCAAACTCATGGACTCAGAGTAAAGCTTCTGGAAGTTCATTGTATTGAATTTTAAACATCTGGCATTATTGTAAATTCTATTGTAAATACAGTTCAAAAGTTTAACATTGAGGAGAAAATGACCTATTTTTGTAGTGATAATACAAATAGAAATTTTGGTAGGCACAGTCTCATAGCAATACCAATGTTTTTACTAAATTAGGAAACCATGGAGCACAAATGTATTTGGAATTGGTTATATGTACACATAATTCATAATTGTATGCTCAAACAACCTGCAGTACCCTACCAATCAAAACAGAAGTTGTAGTTGTTATGATTTACAAATATTTATATATATACACAGAGTAACTAACTACAAAATTTTTGTAACCAAGCCAATGCTGAATACAGAAAGATATTTCATTCTGTCTATATGTGTTTTGTTTTAATTGTCCATCACCAATTGGTATTTAGAATATTTTGAGCTTTTGAAGACCTGCTTTGTAAATCCATCTAAGTGAATTTTAATATCTATAATGGTATTACATTGTTTTGTAAACAAGTCTTTTAAATCATTGCTGCCTTTTGTTCAAACTACAAGGTTAAATATAAACATAAATAACATATTTGACAAATTTTGTCCTATAAAAATAATTGTCAAAGAAAAGTACTCTGAATAAAAGCAAAAGGCAGTATTTGTGAAAATATTGGGCTGAAATATTTATAAAATTCTAATTAAAAAAGTAGAACTGAGACTCTCCTCCATGAAATCCATTCATATCCTCCATGAAAAAATTAAGAAAAGTTATACTAAAAAAAGTATATTTTTCAGAAAAATAACAGTGGAGTGCTATTAGAAACAGATATGTTTCAGAAACTGATTACAGTACATGAATATGTTATAAGAATCATTTTTCTGTTATGTTCTTTTTAAATATTCAGATAATAAATTCAAGGAATTTTTGAAAATTGTGCTTTAATGTACATGGATACATAATTTTACTTATGAATATATTTAAAATTTTTAGAAAGGTTTTATTTTTGAAAATCATTTGAATAGAATTTTTTTGCAAGTCCACTAATATGATACCAACTTGTTAGCTAATAAAAAATGTTTACAAAAATAATATAATTGGAATTATTTTTAGAGTACCTTTCACTCTCATGGTGTCTTGGTTTGGATGATATATTACATAACCCTAGTGTCTTAGTTTGCCAAAGGGCTGCTGATGTGAAATACCAGAAGAGTTGGCTTTTATAATGGTAATTTAATTAGGGGGAAATGTTATAGTTCTGAGGCTGTGAAATGGCCAAGTCAAAGCACCATCAGAGATGCTTTCTCACCAAAGTCAGCTACTGGTGATCCCGGCGTCCTGCATGTGGCGATCAGGCGTATGGCTGGGCTCATCCCCTCAGCCTTGAGCTCAGCTGTGAGTGATCAGGCGTCTCTCCCTGGGTCTCAACTCCTTGAGCCTCTCGGGGTTTCTCTGCCTTTCTGCAGCTGGAGCTGAACCTGGAGTCCTCTTTCACTCTGCTTTCTCCTTTTTCTCACATGGCAGGATCAAAATGGCGCTTCCTTTCTCTGTGTTCTCTTTCTGTGTCTGTTTATATAAAGCTCCAATGAGAGGGTGGAGACCCAACCTGAGTCACGCCTCACTGACATAGTCCAATCAAAAGTGATCCAATCAAGGTCCCTTAATCGAATCTAAAAAGAATTTTAGAAAGATGAAACAGATAAAATGGATAGGAAATTATTAAAGAAGGTATATAAAAATTCTCAGGACTGAAGGACTTGTATCTCCAGGCATAAAGGGTCCATCAAGTTAGTTGCACAAAGTAATTTTAAAATATCCACATCAATGCATGTTAAAGTGGGGACGAAAGGAGGTCACATATACAAAATCAGCAATCAAAATGACATCAAGCTTCTTATTGGCACCACAGGAAGCCCGAAGAAAATGGAGCAAGGCCCTCAAAATCCAAGTAAAAGTGACTTAAACCTAAAATTCCTAACCCAGCCAAATTATTAGTCAAATGGGAGGGTAGAATTCAGACATTTTTGGACACTTATATGCCATGCATCCTTTCTTAAAAAGTGACTGGATAATGTTCCCTAGCGAAATGGATCACAGGAAAGCAGTGAAGAGAAGCCGCAGAACAGTATGTGTTCAGCAACCTGGCGGTGAGCCAGCTCAGATGGCAGCAGGAGCACTGGGCGTGCCAGGAGGGAGGTATCCAGGAAAGAACTGGGACCAATAGATCGTATGGTAAGTCTGACCTTATGGAAAACAGTATAGAGTTGTATAGAGTTGCTGGAACTTTGGGAAGAACCAGTGAGAGGTGCATAGAAAATTAAACAAATGAAAAACAATGAGGTCAATGAAAGGGAATCACAATACATTACTTTGTTCAGCAATACACAATATTTATATAGTCATAATTGTGTAGATGCAGGGAAGGAAAGAGGGAGAAAGGAGGAGAAAAGAAGAAAGGAAGGAATGAGAAAGAAAGAGGAAAAAAGAGAGAGAGAGAGAAAGAAGGCCGGCTCAGAAAACCGGTCAGGGATGAATGCCTGAACCTGGGTGCTGATAGGTGACACGGAGGTTCTCTGCCCACTGCAGGGGAGCCCAGCTTACTGAAAGATCACCTACAACCAGTGGGAACTCAGTTCTTTTTATTCATTGTATCAAATTAACCACTTATTTATTTTAAG
Source organism: Tolypeutes matacus (assembly GCA_026826555.1). Classification (NCBI taxonomy): domain Eukaryota; kingdom Metazoa; phylum Chordata; class Mammalia; order Cingulata; family Chlamyphoridae; genus Tolypeutes; species Tolypeutes matacus. The sequence goes on along the minus strand of JAKSZT010053784.1, from coordinate 2,405,328 downwards.
TAGTATCTTCCCATTTAAACACTTAAATTACCATGAGTAAATGAAAATGTATTTCCGTTTGGCTTACATAATAAAGACTATAATTCCTTTTGAAATAATGAACTCTAATGTATGCATTTAGTAATTAGCTATTTAAACACCAAGACTTGCACAACTGCACGTGTGTACACACATGCTGATAATCGTACCTTACACCTCTTCTGCAAATTATCCAAATCCTTCCTTAATTTAATGACTGAAAAATATGAACAAAGACCCCCAAGAAACTTCCTGTCATTTCTCTAGAATGCATGATGTCTTTCCCTCAGCTCGTTGATAAGAGGCCATTTCCAGCATTTACAATTTGAACATTTTTGACACAGAAGAAAAAAATGCCCTGGCTTAGTTTTTTCACACACCTTTGGGTATAAATGAATAGATTGCCTGAATCTTCTGGAGGCTCCTTTCTTTCAGAAGAAATATCAATTTTCTTTGGTCTAAATTTGTCCAAATGCCTTTTGTCTTCAGAAAAGTATTGCCATTTACTCTAATTATCATAGATCTATAAGCCCAGGACCTAAAAGAATACTTCCTTTGGAAAGTAAAAAGTAATAAATATTTAAATAATTCAAATTTTGACTCACAACATTATTCCCAGAGCTCATTGCCTCAGAGAAACTGTTACTAGATTGTAGGGGCTAAGGGAAGAATTAGTCAAAACTCTGTAGGTTGATGAAAAAACACTGACTCAATGGTGCTTATTTACAATGAATACAAATAGCTGTAGCAATACTCAAAGTGATATTCTATATCCTCTTTAGGACTTTACATTGGGTTCTGAAACCCTTCTTTCAAAAGTCAAAACTTGCTTAGCAAGTCTTCATTTAAAGAGTTCAAAAGATCAGCAGGTTAGCAAATTTCAGCAAATTAGAAAAAAAAAAAAAAAAAAAACCACCATTCAAGGGAAAAAAAAAAAAAACACGTTTTGGAGAAAATGTTCTTCAGAGAGCTAGATAATTTAGCATCTTTTCTTCCTCAGCTCTTTTTCAGTTCTTGTTCTAGGGAATTACCAGAGTATAGGCACATTTATAGTCACACATTTGTCAGGCAGTGACATTTACTGGGTCTGTACCCCGTGCAGAAACATGAACTGACATGGTGGGAGAGATTCAAAAGAACCGCAAGACCCGGGTCTTTTTGTCAAGAAACTGCATATGAAAAGAAATGGAAAGCATATTCATAGAATCATATGGTGAGAGCATATGAATAGAGTAAAATCTCTGGGTATATAATTAAATGAAGGTTATTGAGTAGCGGAATTAAGAGAATTAGGTCAAGTTAATCAGGGAAAATTCTTTTGGGGTGATTTTTAAGTCATGTCTGAGAGGTGAGAGAGTGTCATGGAATGGTGTGAAAGGACACACTCCTCATTGCTTGTTCATCCCCACTGAGGGTGTGTGCAATTTAGGGCATGTCAATCCAATGTTATCTGTTATATTGGATAAAGGTGTGCCCGGAGCAGGGCATCGTTGTGTTGCAGATGCTGTTAAAGTGCTTGCTACGGGGGGAACAGGGGACTGGGTGGTGGCAGATGATGCTTCTCTTTGAATCCCACGCTCCAAGCCAGCTACCCCAACAAGCCAGTGAGTCTCCCTCAAATCAGATCAGATGAGGGTACAGATATCTCTTAGGAAAAGAGGCAGAAAAAGCTATCCATTCTGAAACAAAAGTTGCTTAAGAGCAGAGCTGAACTTAGAGACCCTGCGGGTGAGATAGGAAGGCGGGCACTGTGGGGGAGAGTGCTCCCGGGGAGACCACTGGGTGGTGATGGAGTGAAAGGAATCCAGGTGTTCAGAACAAGTGGGCAGCAGTGTGTAGCTATACCTAGCAGGTGCTGGATACCTGCTTCTGCATAGGTGAGAGGGTCTCTGCTGTCAAGAAGCAGGGACAGGGCGGGGGTAGCGGGGGTGGAGAGCACACCGTGTCCAGGCACTTACGGTGCAGCAAGTGCTATGAGAGCACTGAGAGAACACGGTGAGGACCCAGGGACATATTCTGCCTGAAGGACATTGTAAAGACTCACAGAGTTGCTGAGTGACATTTGACTTTTGAATTGGGTCTTAAAGACTGCAGGGCAGTTTTCTAGGTAGGGAAGGTAGGAAAGACATTTTAGGCAGTAGGACAAGCTAGTAAGAAATCTCAGAATCATGAAAGGGTGACCTGTCTAAAGAGGCTGAACCTGCACCTTGGGGAAAAGGCCCCTATCTTCTGGGCCCAGGAGAGAGAAGGAAGACCTTTTGGCCATTAGACGTGTTGAAAGTCAAGTAGTGTAATGAACCCAGCTGCTAATTTGCAGGAAATCCTGAGGACAGGGGGACGTATTAGCCTGTGTCACGTGTGCCATCAGCAAAATCCTAGCTGTGGCAAACTCTACCGAACGTCCTGGGTTTTCAACAGATACATTGTAAGGAAAATAAAAGGATTGAGGAGAAATCTGTAAGTTAAAAGAGACTTAAAATACAACTTTTTTTTTTTTTTTTAAAGGACAATACTAAGATTTAGCATGTATCACTTGTGTGAAAAAAATAAACACAAGAAAGAGATTCATGATGGCAATTGCTTTGGGAGTGGGGCCATGCAGGGTTTCTTGGGTTGTGTCAAAGTTCTATTTCTTGGTCTGAATGGTGGTTTTAAGGGTGTTTGCCATCATCATTCGTTAAGGTATACATTTATTTTGTGAAGTTTTCTATATTCCATATAAAAAGTTGTAAAAATAAAATAATGAGTAAAGCTTTTCCAAGAGTGAAAAGACTTTCAGGTGAAGGGGTGTTAGATATGGACAGGCATCTTGCTGGAGCCAAACTCAGCATCCTAACTGAACCAGAGTGACACAGACCCAAAAGACAGAACCTCTCGACTGTGGCAGAGATTGGCTCTGCCTCAGCCTGGCTGGTCAGAGCCTGGAGCTGAAGGCCCAGCGGGACCTGCCTAATGAACCATCAGCTTCCAAAGGCAGCTCATATGAAAAAAACAAAGAAACAAATTATACCTATTACCCTAGGGTCTCCTTGCTAGAAAGCCTCAGGCCTTTACATCCCACTTTGGTTAACTCTTCACTTTGCCTTTTAAGATGAAAATCAATGTGGGCCTGGAGCTGGGGTTGCAGAAGAGCATGTGCAGGAAAACTCCCATGCCTTTCCTTTTACCAATAATCTGTGCATCGTGCAGGCCTGGTATTGAATTTCAGATCACATCTCCCAGTTTCTGAGAGAGTCACACATGTTTGTTTTGTAGTATGGGGTTAAGCATCTCAAATTGTGGGTTCCAGCAATGAGTGTGCATTAAGTACAGCCAGACCTTAAGCAGGAATAATAAGAAAGCAATAAGTAATATGGTTAAACAAATATGTTCCAAATTCTCCTTGTCTTCTCCAAACAGCTAATGTAGACATCTCTGTCCTTATTAGCTGAGCTCTTCGCTTCCCAGTCTGTCTGCTCTTCCCCTCGCAGTAGTGAGGCAGCATGTCTTGAAGAGTGCTTTCCCAGAGAAAGGGCTGTCAGCCTCTCTTAAATATAAACAAGTAAAAGTAACTAAGGACTGTGTGTATGTGTGTGTGTGATGCTTTTAAGACTGGTCCCTAGAGTTATTCTGACTTGCTTGTTTTAATGAGTAAGGTTTGGATCTTGCTGTCTTCGTATGTCACACAAAGGCAGGGAGTATGTGGTGTGAATAACAAATCAAGGATCAGATGCTTCAGGTCAACAGGGCATCCATAAACAAACACCATTCAATGTCATATCCAAGGTCAATTGAATCTGTAACACTCCTTGGCAGAGGGAGAAGAGATAGAAAAAGAGCCTTTAAAGTTCAGAGGGGATTAGCCAGCAAGAGTTAGCCAGCATGCATTAGCTATTCTTATAAAAGAGAGCTCACTTTGAATAGTTGTCATGCTGAACTCTTGCACAGAATATGTGGAAAAGTAAAACCTCAGATTTCTAAGTAACCTTGAGTAAGAGATCATTCCAGATCGTCAAGCATTCTGAATAGCCAGAAATTCATCTAATAAAGCACAAGATATTTTAAAAACCATGTTGGGTGAAAAACTTTCTGGAAAATGTTTTACATACTTTCCTAAATGGCCAATAGAAAGAATGAAGACTTTGGAGGCCAAGAGAGCTTGTGAATACCCATATCCACATTGGCTACTTGAGTATCCTTTACTGAGCCCTAGTTTCTTAACCTGTAAAATGGGCATAAGTGCACTATACAGTAAGTATTCAATACATATTGGTTAATTGTACCACATTACACTAAGTATTCCCTCTACAGGCTTCTCTTCGGCTACCACCCTGGCTCCAATCTTCCAATCTTAGATAGACATGGTCTGGACAAACACCAAAATTTTACCTGGAAGTGACACAGAGAGGGTGGAAGAATACCCTTGACCACACTGGAAGGATACATGGTTTGAAGAGACTAGAAGGAATTGGGATAGATTTGGGTAGGGCTGGCTCTGGGGGTAGAGTAGGGAACATCTAAGTGATGTGATTGAGAAAGTTCCCTGCCTCCACTCTTTTCCATCTACCTACAATTATTAGGATGCCCCTTTGGGGGTCAGACATTGATTCTCTAGAAATTTCCTGTTATACAAGATCTTGGAGAGTGTATTAGTCAGCCAAAGGGGTGCTAATGCAAAGTACCAGAAATCTGTTGGCTTTTATAACGGGTATTTATTTGGGGTAAAAGCTTGCAGTTACAAGGCCCTAAAGAGTCCAACTCAAGGTTACTTCCTCACCAAACTCTGTTGCCACATGTTAAAGCAAGATGGCTGGTGATGTCTGTGAGGGTTCAGCCTTCCTCTTCCCTTTTAAGGCTCCGTGGGTCCAACTTCTTCCAATCTCAGCTGTAGGCTGGCGTAGGGCTTGTCTCTCTTCCCGGAGCTTGTTTCTTTCCAGGTTCAGCTGCTCTGTTCTCTTCACAAGGTCAGCTATAAACTATCAGGCGAATGGCTCATCTCTCTTCCTGGGGCCTTTGCCATGTCTATGGAGCTGTCTCTCTTCCTCTGTGTATCTTCTCTGTGTAGCTACTTCTGTGTCCTTGATTGAGTGTCCGCTTATATAGCCCACCAAGGGGGCAGGGACTCAACCCTGCACTCCCTAGTGACGTGGTTGAATCAAAGCCCTAATCTTAACATAATCAAGTAAATGCAATCCCTTTGAATTTAATACAATCAAAGGGTATCACACCCAGAGGAACAGACCAGTTTACACACATAATCAATATCTCTTTTTGGAATTCATAAATAATATCAAACTGCCACAGAGAGTGTGGCAGACATGGAAAGACACCGCTCAGATTCCCCTTTGATGAGGGACTCACTGCCCTGCTGCAAGGTGTGTGATTAGCTGGCAGCCTCCAGCAGATCCTGCAGAGTCTGCCTCAGCTTTTGAGCCAGGGTCACACTCTTCTGGAAGCATCCCCTGACCAATGCCTGAGCAAGGAAACACTCCTTTTTTGGGTGGCCCCTAGCTGATGACTGAGCATGATGGTGATGCAAGGGCCTAACCATATCTGCCCAGTGTTGCTCTTAGTTCCCTGTTGGAACGGCAGATAGTTTGTCATGTCTGCATCACAGTCTGAAAGTACCCCCCGCCCAATCCTGTTTCCTCTCTTTTCTTTGCATAGGTGTTACTCCCCAATAAATCTTTGTACTACTAACTCCATCTCAGCATCTGCTTCCCAGAGAACACAACCAGCATATAGGGGTCATGTGTTAGCTCTGGAAGGAGGGTCAAGTGAGAGGAGTGGGGGAAGAGGAGGTGAGCATTAGCACAGCATAGGCTAGGGAGTCACTGATTAAGAATGGGACAGAGAAGTCTGCATGGTTTGATGAGGATGAGAAAGGCTGTGAGAGCATAGTAGGAGGGATTTCCAGGCAGCCAGGGGACAGTTCCAAGAGTTGGGGTTGCAGCTTGAAAGAGGACATACAGATGAACACTGTCTCCTTCACTATAGGTTGGGGGTCAGAGTTGGAGGGGATCCGCTTGGAGTCACAGTTATCAGGCAGGAACAGAAACAGACATAAGGGAGGCAGGGCAGTGGCTGAAAGGTGCTTAGCATACATGAACTCCAACCTCACATCAACCCTGCCAGTCCAGACCAATGAGAAAAAAATGGGAATCAAAGGGGTCAGAAAAGCTAGTAAGTAGTAAGGGTCTATTAATTAAAGATCTCTTGCACTAAGGTGCCTTGGGAAATAAGGAGATGAATATTTATTACTTTTTTTGGTCTACTTAGCATCTTTTGCTTTTGGAAAGCGGGCTGTCAATCATGTAGCCCTGACTTTCCCATCAAGATGGATGGTGAGACAGTGGCAGGACTCCAGTTGGCCAATCAGAATACTCAACACCCCTGGACTTAATGATTTGTTTGGGGAGAGCAGTTGACCCAAGAGAGTCTCTTCCTTCTTTCAGAGGTTGGACACCAAAAGATGGTGTTAACCTGGAGCTGCTGGGATATCTTTCCCACCCTGGCTGAGGGTAATGACATAAGCTCAAGACATTTTAGATATGTGAGAAAATGCATCCCTTTTTTGTTTCCTTGAGCCATTTTGACTTGGATCCCTGTTATTTGCTATCTGTGTGTATTTTGAAAAATACAATACCAATTACCTAAATTCTTCCTGGTACTAAAATCAATATTGCCTCTGAAAACTGTTCAACCACTAATCAAAAGCTAAAGTGATTTTTTTTTTTAAATGAAAAAAAATCTGTTTCTAATAGGAGTAGCCAAATACTATCATAAGGTTTCATAACAAGATCCCAATTATATGTAATCATATATGTGACTAAAAAATAGCAACTTCCTTTAGATTTGTCAAGTTCCATATCTTATTCCAACATGTTAGAGTTAGGATATTCTATTAGGGAAATATCTAAATTTTGTGAAAAGTTGAGTAGAACAGGAAAATAATTAAAATATGACCATTGGTTCTTGGACAATGACACTGAACTGGATTTCTAAAGGTATGAGAAAAGACATAAACCTTCAATACTTTCCAATCCAAAATGAGATTCTTCTTCTTGACAACGTTAAAAAAAGAAGTCACCCTTTGATATGCACATTAAAAATAGGGGTGATGTGATGGCCAGAGTTTTGTCTGTCTTCTACATTAGTCCATTCCAAGGATCTGGCATATAGTAGGGGCTCAGTAAATATTTGTTGAGTGATTAAAAGATGACTGTTGGAAGTTATGTACCCCACCAAAAAAAAAAAAAAAAAAACATGTTCAAGTTCTAACACCCAGTCCTATGGATGTCACCCCATTGTAAATAGGATCTTTGAAGATGTTATTAGTCGAGGTGAGGCCAAACTGAATCAGGGTGGGCCTTTGTATTAGT